>JAFBJU010000331.1:2455275-2561774 GCA_016785305.1 Colistium nudipinnis | reverse complement strand
ATATATATATAAAATCACCTAAGACTATGTCTTCAAATCTCCAATACTCCTTAGCCAGACACAACAAATTAAACCAAATGTCTAGACTTTGCTGTCGTCGCAAAATTGTGGATCGTTGGAACCTTTTAACCCATTTTTACACACAAAAACAGTAGAGTGCACCCTCATAATTTCCCTAGGTTATGCAAATATTGATTTTCATCAAGCCAGGGAAATGATCTGCTGATCTGTATAAACAGACCAGCCTGCTTTCTGATCGATCTCGCAATTGTCATTGTAGTATCAACAAGACAACCATTTGATTCCTTTATAGTCTTCACTGTAATGTCATAATAGTACCACAACTACCATTGCTTTTTTTGCTTTTATTTCTCATCTTTTTCTATTTTTTCTTCGTGTTATGGTGTCACAGATTCTTTCAATTAGTCTGGAAGTTTGACCTTTTCAAAGTGGCACTATCCCAAAGAGTATTTCCAAACCACAAACTAAATGAACCATGCTGATTTGGATCGAGTCTACTTGAATATTAGTCAGTTGGTCTGCACTGCGGTCTGAGGCAAATCTCACACCTGTTCTTTTTTTGGCCCGAGCAAACAAATATAGAGTGAAAGTGCCCATTGAAGAACAATGATCACCTCCATTGTAACAACCAAGTTGAAAAGTTCTGACAGGCCCGCTGTCATTCTGTCATATCATAGTATTTGTGACCAGAGACCACGAGGGCAAAACATTTCAGTTAAAAAAATAATAAATCAGAGAGTGGATGTTTGGAATCAAGAGGATGTTGCACAAAAAGATACAGCATTTAGTCAGACTTAAAACAAAAGAAAATTTAGTAATTTAAGAAGCTTGCATCCTAAAAAAAAAAGATGAACAGGGACCTTCTAAATATCTGGTGAAGTGGCAGCGGCGCACACACTTTCGTCCACACTGAGCTAGACACACACGCCCTCTCTCCTCTACACCTCAGTGCGCAGGTTGACGAGGAAGCAGCGCACAGGGCAGCAGTCCAAGTTTACATTCACCACCTCTCACACCAACAGTTGGGAGGTTGTTGAGAGTCAGTTGGCTTGGCATGGCATTCTTCTCGACAGGAAGCCGCTCGTTTCTGTGCACTCCCGGACCAGACCTGGCATGCGAGGAAATCAATGCACTGCCCTCATAAAAGCCCCCACTTCCTGTCTATACAGGAAACAGTCAGTCACTCGCTTGCTCCTGATACCCTGCAGGTCTCAGTCTGTCGGTGAGATTGTTTTTGTCAATCAAAACATGTTTATCGATGAAAACAAGCACAAGAATGTGACTATATCGCTACGTCATTTGTGGTGAGATGAATGCAGTGTAAGGCAATGAAAGCCAGCAAGACACAAATCACATACATTACTAACACACACACGCACACACACAGAGTTTCACTGACTCTATCTGTATAGTTTTCCTTCCTTTCCTTTCTTTCCTACAGTGTAGACCTATAATTTATTTGTTTTCCTATTGTTTCTGTCCATTTTCCTTTTCTTATTACCGTCACTCAACGTCCACTGTATGTCCTTTCCCAACAAAGCTGTGTCTCATGTTACCTAACAAACGTATTACAACATACAATTAAATGGAGCACCAACAAGAATGAACCATACTCCCAATGTTTGCAAACAGCATCTGGTGTTCCATTTGGTCTGAGAGAGGAATCGCACGTTTAAGACAGAAAGGCAAAATCCCCAGTGGCATCACTCGGGGGAATCATTTGATTCTTCTCAACGTCACTAATCCTCGCAATTCTCCCATATCACTGGGTCCCAATAACTCCCACCCCAGAGGTGCTAATCCAACGATTGTTACAAACCAGTTGGATGGTTGTCAACTCTTTTCCCTTTTAAGGTGATATATGCATCCTCCCTTCAAATCAATTACCCCCTCCTCTGTCCCAGCTGCTGAGCTCTTATTTACGGCCTGAACCTAGAGCCTGGGATTATGGCAACATTTGACCTCCCACCTCCAACCCTTAAAGATGACCCTGTATGCCATTAAACTGCCGCTCTTCTGCTCTTACCCAACTTGATGACTCACTTACGGGGGATCGAAGGTAACATAAGAACAAAATAGCAGATCTACCTGCTATAATGGCAGTAATGAAAAATGGCTGCCAATTAGGGGAGAGAGGCCTGGGATAACTTAAACCCAGAGAGATTTAAAAGTACAAATTAAATCAATGAGACAGCCCAGTTCTTGTAGCAATTTGTAGCAAAAACTTTACTTTTTTACCTTTTCTTACCCACTATGAGATGAGTATATTATTGCAGAAAGGAAACTATGATCATCCTGGAGAAGTTATAAAACTATTTGCTCCTTTTAAAATGTATATATTTTTGAGTTTTGATTTCGACCACATAACATCTCAATTAAAGGATGGAGGATCCAATTGAATTAATTATATTATACTTGAGTGCGTTTCCTGTCTTCTTCTCAATGTTGTTTCAGGGGATCAGTAAAAACCATTAGAAGGACCATGATTGTTTGCACAGGTGATTGGATACAAACCTTACTGACTTCAAACTTGAGAGTGAAAAAAAAAGGTGAGCCTACAGAGCATTACTAAAATAATGCCGATGAAACAAAAACCTGAGTCATCAAAGTGAGGGCTGCAGCCTGCACCCACACCTGGCACTGCCATGTTTATTATTACCATTATCCAGTGGTAATGGGGAGAAGTTGAAACAAACACGGGTGCACCTGTTAATTCCCCCCACAGGGAAATGGGCCCACAAACTCTCCAGCTATTTCCTGTGGCCTTGGGGAGGGTGCGCGGGATGGGCAAGCGGAACCAGATGATGGGTGTTTGGAGTTGTGTTCAGGCCGCAGGGGCAGGTACAGGGTACGGGGTGTCGGGTGTAGTGGCCATCAGGGAGGTAAAGGTCAAATGGGGGTGCAGGGCCACACCCGGTAGGACAGGAGAGGGGAGAGTAGAAACGGACCTGAGTCCTTCATGTAAATCTGTTCCAGACTTGGGCCTAAATGACAGTGTATTGAATCCAGACATGAGGAGGATATGTGTTGTTGTTTATAGTTAATATGTACGAGTCTGTGTGGATATATAGCATTTAGGGACTCATTTGGACATGATCTACACATCTGTGGGCCCATCGAGCGCCAGTAGATAATACAACACATTGTGCTGCGTCTAATATTTATAAATGCTACATTCTGTTGTAGTGGGTTCCACAAATCCTCGGTAAGATTATGAAAAACATATTCGATTTTTACATATTACAATGCAGGCTTTCAGAATTGTATTGACAGAAAAAAGTCCATCTTACTCATACAAAGTGAAATCAAAGTGTAATCAATCTACAGTTTTTTTTCCTCCAACCGACAATCGCATTAAAACTTTTTTTTTTCAACATTTAGTTGTTCAAGTTTTATCTTTGCATAACTGCATCCCCATCTACACTTTACAGATCATTTACCTTTGTGTCAGTGTAACACTGACATACACATAGACACTCCCTTGGCCCACCTGCCTGCTTCCCATCGGTGCGAAAACATGATTCTTTCACCCTCCCCCTCCCCCTCCTCCTTTTGCTCCCTCTCTTCTCTCTTCCCCCCTGCTGCTCTGAGCTGAGGGGAATTAGAAAGCATAACAGCCGAGAGGTCCTCTCTCATGGAACACCCAGGTCGCTCTCTTTTTCCCCTCCCCGTCCCTCTGCTCCACCTCCTCCGTGCTTCCTGCTCACACAGCAGGCCCTTTCTTCCACCCGGCCTGTGTTTCAGGAGGAGTCAGTTCAGCAGTGCACCACACCGGCAGAGCAGAGCCATAAAGACGGGCTCCGAGCTGTGGGGATGGAGCAATCGAGCATGGCAACACTAAATCCGTCAGAAAGCAGAGAAGGGAAGGGCACATAAATAAAGTTTGAGGGCAGAGAGCGTAGAAATAACGGTGGTGGAGAAAGAGGGTAATGGCCAGAGAAAAAGAACGATTAGAAATTGTACGAAGGCAATGGCACATGTCGCTGGTGCCAGCAGAGATGGCGGAGTGAATGAAAAGGGGTCAGTGATTCTATTCTAAGACTGCGTTCCCATTGGCATAAAGAGCTGCATGGGAAAATGCAGAGTCCTCATATATTACAAAGAGACATCTGCCTGAGACCCGCAGGGATGAAGGTGAAGGTCATTCAGTCAAAAGTGTTTCAAACTGGCTGGTGTAATCTAACAAAAACTAATAACCAAGCATTGGAGTGTAATTAATACGACAGCTAAATTCAAACTAAACCATGAAACTCATTATCCCTCAAAATCACTGGGCTAGAGGATACAATTATGAATTTCTAAGGTACTTGCCTTATAGTATTACGTTCCTCTACAGTGACTAAAATACAATAATAATAATAATAATAATAATAAACATGCTCAAACTGGCTGACAATATACCTGAGAGAACCAAGAGACAAGAGCAAGAAGAGCAGGGGTGAAGAAGAGAGGGAGGCCGGAGATACGGAGGAAGACAAATGGACAATGACCGAATGGTATGTTGCTCCATTCTAAGGAGGAGAGCTGGAGATGATTTACAAACACGGTCAGACCAGACATGAGCACAAATCACAGCTCACTGGACGGCTGCCATCGCCGCCATGAACCAAGCCCTCCTTGTTCTGACCTGTGGCATGCGCTGAGGATGCAACTTCAAAAGACCATAGCTACATTACTGTGTATGTTAACGTGTTATCCATTATGCTCCGTCCCTGCTGGACAGTCCTCCTATTAATCCTAGAACTTGTTAAAGAGGAGTGGATTCAAGGAGGTCAGTACACTGTTTCTCTCCCACCTGTGTGAGGAATTCCCTCCATGCCCCTATTTAACATAACATGTCACATTAGATTGCATGTTCTTCCACCCCCTGCCGAGTGTGTGTGTGTGTGTGTCTGTGCGTATGCATGCGTTTTGTGTGGGATTGAAGGCACGTTAGAGAAAAGAAACATTACTCTTCAGAGTTGATTCCAGCCTTGTGACCCTGGCACCAACTTCATCGCTTCGGAGATTACCAACGCTGATTTATGACCCTACCCCTTGTCGGGGAGATCCTGCTGGTAACATCACTCACAAACACCGACAGACACACACACCCACACACCTGTCCTTGACCAGCTGTGAAAAATCACATTACAACTGGTGTCTCTTTCTGGTCGGCCTGGATGAGTTTGGCGAGGCATCTTTCGGTTTGGCCCTGTTGCGTAAAATGTTGCCAGGCAGTATTGCGTTTGCAAAATGAAATGAACCTTCCAAATCATTTGATATGGAAGAAAGACCGCAGGGATTTATTCTGGCAGCTGATTTCTGTTAGTCAGAAGGTAAAGTGCGATAGCTTGCGGATGAATGACTCCTGAGTGACCAGAATTGTTGAACCATCCTGTGTAAACCTAATGCCAGGAGACGATCAGTTATTTACATAAAAAAGGTTAAATTGCAGGCTTTATCAATAAATCTGAAAACACAGCAGTACTGTAAATACTCCTCAATAAAAAAGGGGCATTTAATATATAAACTGAGCAAAATAGTAAGAATTGAGCCACAGACTCAAAAAACTATTAAAACTAAAGACACGCTTCAGAACTACAGTTAGTGTTGTTTATGTACGACATTAGTTTGAGAATATGTCCTGGACTTTCCCTCTTACGTGTGAGGAGAGTCACAAGCTCAACAAGCTGAGGTCCCTTTAAAAATGCGAGTGTGGCCTTTGACCTTGGAGTCAGACAAGGGTGCGGTGTCACAGTAACTCTAATGCTCCTGCAGGAGCCAGGATTTCACAGTGAGGATAAAGCAAGCACATGCAACAACAAATGGCAGACGTCAGCCATGTAGGTCTCGGGCTCAAACGTCTCCGCCTCAGACCGGACGACAGACAGAAGAGACTCCGGAGGAGTAAAGAGACAGGGACAGGGGGGTCATATATGGAATGACCTGTGCCAACCTTGAACCCTTCCACAGAGAGTGCAACAGAGAGATGACAGATGGTGGTTTGTGTTACACTCACACACGCACATTCTTCGGCACTCACAGTCCAAAATCCATCTCTCAGGCATGATTCATGATCCCTGGAGCCGCCAGGGGAGCAACAAACACACCGGACACACTTCATACGTGTGTCACGCGTGAGGCCTGCAACCACAGAGATCCTGTTATGCACGCTATCTTCACTGTAAATCAAAATGTCCATACAGTCCAATTTTACAGTCCTTCACTAAAAGACGGATATTATACAAACTTTTCACCGGGGGGCCTCTGATTAGCAACAGATATATTGTAAAAAAAAACAAATGCTGGTTTTGACTCCACTGTTCTGATGCACAAATAGCAAAAGCCTAAGAGATGTTGGATGCCACAAAACCCACAAATAACATTTCGATCATTCATACATTTTTGGTAGTCAATGACATTGTCGATGCAGGGAGAACCCAGACTTTTTCCAGGATATATTCCTGAAACATGACAAGAGTAATCCGGCAAACAAAGGGATGAAGAAGAAAGAAGGCAGACATGGTTACAAAAAACGCAACACCGGACAGCAACAGGTGCAGCAACAAAGCCACAACTTCTAAAAATTCCCCACACACACACAGAGATTATTATATTATTTTGTGTGTGTGGCAGTTAGTCAGGGTTGAGCAAGAGGTTTACCACCTATCAAAGTGTTGCAGTGCACATAATAATACTTGAACACTGACAAACTTTTAAGAGAGTATAAAAAATATATATTCAAATGCACACCTGTCTTAGAAACAAATCTTAGATTATATAATTTTATTGAATAAACAAAATGTTGGCTTAAAATTCAAGGGTAACATTTGTAATGAGTGGGTTGCTCATATCAGGTTTTTTGGTTTCCGTGTTTATGACATTTGACAAAAAAAAACGACTACATTGTCCAGTGGGTAATTGATACTGTGAAACAAAGGCCGCCAGAGACATTTGTGCGCTCTCTCAGGTAATTGTGTGAATGTGTGTCGACATGCTTCTGCTGCAGGACACTTGTCATCAGTTCTGTCTATGGCAAAGTGGAGTGAAGCAGAGAAGACAGCGAGGTGCTAATACTCAGACAGACAGACACAAGGGACGCAGAGATGAGCTCCAAACCCGTCACAATTCACTGGATCGCTTTCACCACCCCGGATTCTGCTGGAGGCTTCTAAATGCCACTCAACACTGTAGTACAACGCAATACACACAAAAACACGCGCACGCCCACACACACACGCATGCACAAAGTGACGAATTTCTCCAAAGTGCACGAATCAGAGACACTGGCCACCTCTGTCTCTGTCTTTAGCAGACACGGGCAGTACAGCTGTCTTCACCTCGCCAGCATGCACAATGATAAAAGACCGTTGTAAAAGCTCAGGGTAAAGCAGATCTTTAGCGTCTGTATTTAAGTGCGTGTGTGATTGTGTGTGTGGGGGGGAGGCTTCATACACGATAAAGCAGAGGAAAAATCTCTGGTATAAAACAGTCGGTCACATCCACACTCATCACTTATTGAGTCACATCTTACCTGATGATGGAAAAGACACGGGCATGGCCAAGCAGGCAGGAGACCGGAAAAAGAGGGGAGAGAAAAAAAAGACATTAGCGTTCATAATTTAAACTGTGTTACTGTTATCTAAGAAAGATGACATCGGATAGAAAAGGGGCAGAGACAAATCTAAAGTCATTTATGTCCTACTCTCTGTGCTGTTAAAGGAGCAGACAAATGATAACGCGGCGTGAGATTGAGATGACGAGAATTTGAGTTATGCAGTGCAACGCGATTTTCGGTGTTAGACGAAAATAGCGCGCACAACACATCCATAATCACTGTCAGTTCTGTCTCAAGTACCCCGGTTCCACCTCATTGTCCATGATTGATTGTCTACCATGTTTTTCCCATGATTCTTGGCGAGGACGGCAGAGGCCGACTACGGCTCGTTATTTTGGGAGCGGACTTCTCAATGGAGCCGTGACCTCTCCGTTCCTCCCTCGCTGTCCAACCCCCTTTTAACCTTTCCACTCTGCCCCCGGCGGGTCTCGGGATAGTCTGGCAGCGGTCGGGCGAGGAGGCCGCGGGGGTGAGTTACGGCCAGAGCCAGGACATGGTCAAGATGCCAACATTTCTCATGCAGGCTGAGAAGCATGGCAATTACAATTCTCCCCAATAATTGAAGCATAATGGAGATGGATGGGGTCAGCGGCGAACGCAAAGGGGTCGCGCCACGGGCTAATTCACAGCATGCATCTCAGAGCATGACGAGCTAATAGCTAGGATTCAGCAGGTGCTGAATCCAACAGGGCCAACCAGATGAATCCCATTACTCCACCCAGAATAGTTAACATGCAACAATCCAGTGAAAAAAAATGGCTGGACAGTCCTTGTGCTGAAATTTTACCAGTGTTTGTCACATTTTTCAGCAATATTCATATTTTGAATAAAAATAAATAAAATCCAGGTCCCCCTAAACCCCAGTTAACCGGTCTCCTCTTTAATGTGGCCTGTTGAAATCTAAAACAAATGTTTCAATATACATCAGTAGAGTTTTTGAATAAATCCCTTTCTTAATGTACTATGGTACAAGTGAAATAATGCAGTCACAAGTGGAATACTTAATCACTGTAATTCCAACTACAACCTAAAATCCCTCTGTGGACTTCCTTTAAATGTGTAATGTAAGTTTATCAGGTTCTCAGACATCATGAATGGAACTCAAACAAAAAACAACAAATTCTTTTTTTGTTATTTTAGCCTCGTTCAGCCAGGTTTTTGCAATAGTTTCTAGTTGTCAAGTGTGATGACCTGTGCTCCTTGAAGTTATTATTATCCCAGATCTTTTCACAATTAACAGCCATGGTGGTTCCTCCCTACTTATTGGTAGTAACTACTTAAAAAATGATAGTGTTCGTGGTGAGCCTGACTTTAGGTAAAGCTGCAAAAAAAAAAAAAAAAAAAAAAAACTCATGAAAATCCCCCCTCGTGCTTGGTAAAAGGATCTCATAAGCAGCGGTTGTGAAAATAGACACCAACGAGAAACCCGGATAACATTTTAATAACTTTGAGTCTGTTCGCAGCAAGATGTTTGAAACACAATCGGTCTGGTTTTCGTCCATAATCTGCTCTAAATCGGCCATAATCTCTTTATAACTGGGAGTAATGCTCAGTAATATGAACAAGGGATGAGTCTTGGAGTCTTTCCTCCATGGGTAAATATACAACAACCTGGGAGCTGGGGATCTCATATCGGACCCATCTGCATACACTAACACTCCAACACAGGACCATCTGTGAGTTTTTGGGAGGACATTGATGCCTTATTGGCTTCCTGTGAGTGTGTGCATTAAGACTCAGCCGTGCCCTGCCCAGAGGAAAGTGGGTGGATTGGGGATTGTACAGCATCAAGGGGATCCCACACTGCCTGAAACCAACGGTGGTCTCACAACAAGCTCATTATACTAGGTTACATGCACTCACTGCTTCCTGATAACTATACTTCACTCACTTTGAGATAAAAATGTCCAAAAAATCTGTGTCAACAAGGTGCACCACATGCACACACACTGTGCGAACTCAACCTGAACCCCAACTCTGCGTCTGTTAAAACATAACGTTCCAAGTTAATGCGAACAAATATCCAGTGAGCTGCTCAGAGGTTTCCTCATATCCTGCCCGAGCCCACACACACACACACACACACACACACTCACACACAGACACACAGACACACACTGTGATGTGCAGAATCATTAGACTGCTCCTGAATTGCTTTCCTCTTCATTCCAAAAGCCCCCCCCTCTGGCTACTGTAACTTTTAAACAATTGTTGAAGTTGTGAGAGCGAGTGAAAACTTTCCAAAAATGTCCTTGTCACCCATCCATGTTGTATTATAAAAAAAATTATGATGTTTTCAAAAATTGTTGCTGTAAAACCCACCAGAACTCTCCTGGTTACCGTGGGCATACTGAACTATGACTTTAGCTTGTACAACTGCTTCGTAAAAGAGTCCATAATGCTGTCTGAACTACTCGTCAGTGCCTTTTTGGCAAAAGCTGCCAGCATGTTTCTGCCCGACAGTGACCCACTGTGTTTAATACAGCGCCGCCTGCCAAGGGTCGCTTTCCATTTGGCATCCGGCCTCTGTGGCTCAAAGCGAGAAAGACGTGGAGAGAGTGAGAGAAGACGCAGACAGACAGAACAGTCAAACAGGCCGAAAACACCCTTCCTTGGGGACAAATAGACAAACAGGTCCACCTCACAGTTTTCCCCTGATCAATAATTCAACAGTGACCTCATGTGAATACAGACAAGTTTTGAATATGTAATAGGCTCAACTATTTCCCGCACAGCCAAGCACATGTCATGGGTCTGCAGTTTGGTAACTTAAATTATTCAAACACCTTGTGCAGTTAATTCAAGCCTTGCGTCGATGAAGACGTGGGAATGCAAACACCCGGCGGTGTCAGCAGCTTGAACCTGGCTGCTCTGAATGTTTACAAGAGCTAATTCGCGTGTCAAAACGAGCTCTTTCTCACAGCTCCTGTCTGCCTGGAAGGGGTACTGCTTCACTGTGTGGCTTTCTGTCTCCGTCTACACGTGTCTTGTGCCAGCCGTGACAGATATTTGGAGCAAAGTGGGAGGTCAATACAACAACTCGTCCTCCCCGCGAGGCCCGGTTGTGACCCGCCCGAGCATCGCGCTGACGTTGTGAGAAGGAAAACAAGAGAGGAGAGAGAAAATGGTCTGTGGTCTGAGAATGTGCAGATGCCCGACAATCTACAGGACTCCAGTTAGAAACGGTGGCCTGGAAGCTGCTCATTTTGGGTCTCCAATAGAAGTGAGGTCATACCAGCTGAAGCTCTGAGAGAGAGAGCAGGACCAACACATAGACGGGAAGAGAGAGCCTGATGGAGGATGATAGATAACTTTGCAAAGACAACCCATCCATTTACCAGAGGCTATAAACAGGCATAGCAACTAATTTGAATTTTATATATGCTTTCTTATTTACAAAAACTTCCATAACTGGTTTTGGACAGCAACAGTCCAGTTCATATTACAACTAAGATCACATTTTTCATCAGGGTTATTATAAGCAATGAGGGAAAAACAATCGTGTGTGTGTGTGTGTGTATGTGTGTGTGTGTGTGTGCGTGCGTGCGTGCGTGCGTGCGTGCGTGCGTGCTTGTAACGTCCCCTCGACTCTGAATAAAACTTCCAATGGATCAGATGTCATATTGAAGAATGCAATGTAACTATTTTTTATGTATCCTTACTATATTAACAAAATTGCTTTTGTATTCTTAAAAGATTTGATGATGATTTTCGTATTTTTTTATTCTTATAGTCTTATAAATTGTGTCATATAAATAATGTTTGATTGCTGGATTGGCTGATGAAGGTGTGATGACTAAATGCTATTTAAAAAATAAATAAATAAAACATTTGGGGGTGGGGGTGCTTTTTTTTTTTTTTTTACAATTTATTGCTTCACAACTCTACCTTTGTTTCTAACCCACTGAGGATAAAATGTAGGCGGACCCCCAACAGCAGCACCACCCACCCAATTTTAATTTCTGTTGCCAACTGGCGATATAAGAGGCAAAAACTACAGAGTCTGAGGATGAGAAAGTGTAGGTTTCAGTTTGTGTAAGTGTGTGTGTGTATGTGTGTGTCTTGGGTATGAATAATGCATGAGTGGCAGGTCTGACTGATGTGGGGTATAGGGTTTCTAGCCAGGCACTGGAGGGGCTGTGTGTCCGTGCCCAAACCCCAACACACTGCACTGCTTACTTCAAAGGGTGTGGTCTGGACTCGCTCATATGCAAACACAAAATCTCTCCCTCTCTCACGCACAAACACACACACACACACACACACACACACACACACACACACACGCTCGGATGCACAGACTCTCTCACTCATGCAGCCTCTCTGCACACACACACACGCACGCAAGCACGCACACACGCACGCACGCACGCACCCACATTCTTAGCAGCTTGCATATATTAAGGGACACATCAGCACAATCTTTCCACACAAATGTTCACACGCACACGCACACGCACACGCACACGCACACACACACACACTCACTCACTCACTCACTCACTCACTCCCTGACTGATTCACTCACTCGATCACTCACACAGCTTGGACTTCCTGTGCTCCCAAACAGGAACACACAGGGTGCTGTGTGCTAGATAGTGGGTCTGGGTTTTGGGCGGAGGGAGGCCTGGCTTTCCACACCTGTGTTTGCAGCCATAATTAGGGGCGCATGCTATTTTTGGGGAGGCCAGCATCCATGCACGCTCTTTTTCTCACATACACACACACACATGCACACTCTGAAGCATACAGAGGGATCTCTGAGCTGTGGCAGAGCACAGTGAGTGTAGGCTGCTGCTGCTTGTCGTGCAGCAGCGTACGTTTTCTCTGGTTAGCGAGAGGGAATGCCAGCGGAAAGCTCTTAATGGCCTGTAAATACAAACAGTCATATTTCCAGTTCCAGACCATTAAAGAGCTCATCATGGTCTGCCCACGCAGATGAAATGACCTGTGGTCCTGTGCCCTGTGGATACTAACCCAGCTAGATGCTGGAATACCTGATCAACCAATGTTTCTCCTCGTAAAGGTTCACACAACCATTTCACATTTGGATATTTTTCATTAATGTGTAGTTTATTTTGACGCTTCTCCACAACAGCATTTTCATTTGGGGAGATTATTTCATGCAGACTGGACTGACTTTGCTTTAGATAGATATTTTTCACAGAAAAAACTGGTGGAATTTCACTATTAAACAACATACATGTAAAATAATGCAATGTTATATTTCCGAGTTTTGAAAGTGCTAATCATAAGTGGTAATCGTTCTTTTTGGAAAAAAAAACAGTATAAATCTAAGGTCATATGCTGTAAATGGCTGTGGTTTTGGTTTTATATTTGAATTAATCGATATTAAAGAAACAACACAAAAGAACAACAACTATTTAGCACATGATATCATAAACAAACTATGGCATGTATTCCATCCTAAACGTGTATGTAGTATATGTTTGAATCCTACCAGCCACGTGGCCAGCACATGAGAGACTACGTTCGCTGACTGGCGTCATGTCACACCAGTCCCCAGCTTGACATCTCTGGGGAATAAAACAAGCATGACAGGCTGTGTCAGTCACCAATCTGTGAGAACTATACTTTGAGGTTGTGCTGGTTTGGAGGGCAACGAGGCAAGCTATTGCGCCGCGAGAAACAACGCTGGATTTGTGAAGATGTGGAGTAAACACAGGCAGGGTGAAACGTGCCCGTTCGCTCCCTGACGCTTTCACTCCTTCGCTTTCTCATAAACACACGCGCGGTAATTACGCCTCATTAGAGCGCCCCGGGGTCTTTCATGTAGCTGCCGAACATGGCCACCGTCTCTCCCCTCAGGCCCACAGGCATAAACAACTGGCCTGCCCCCTGGAGCCATGCAGCCTCCATCTCGCGACGGAGAGCTTGGGATTCCCCTTCGCCCAAGCACATGTCGCATGGTTTCTTCTTATACCGCCATTGTCTCTCACCCCTTTCTTCCTACTGTTCTTTCTTTTCATCTGCACTTGAAGGCAAAAATGAAAACGCCAAGTGACAGAAAGACTCTGTAAACAGCAAAAGTGGGAGACAGAAGTCAAAGAGCCGTAATGTCATAATGAGAGGACTGCAGTGTTTAGCGGGCAGCTCTTTTTATAGCAACTGTCAAGCCAAATCTGCAATCATTCACTTTGATTGAGTGAGTGAGTGTGTATGTGTGTGTGTGTGTGTGTGTGTGTGCATCCATGTATGTATGTGTGCCAACAGCACAGCGCGCATCCGTGCCAGGAAGCTGAGTAAGGGCTTGTGACGTGGGTGAAAGAGAGGCGGAGGACGTGAGGGGAAAACCAAGAGAGGGAAAGGAAAATGGAAGGAGGGGATGTGAATAAAGGCAAAGAAAAACACAGAGGTGTCACTGTCCAAGAAAACGAAAGAGAGAGAGAAAAAAAAAGAAGTTCAGCCGTGGCATTGACAGAAAGGTTAGGGCGAGGTGACGGCCAGGTCGAGCTGAGGTCAAATAAGGTGCAAAACCAGTAACTCTGGGGGCAAGTTTAGAATGAAAACAAACCAGCGCTATCACCGCAGGTCACAGACAGAGCCTCCCCTCAGGTTACACACACACAAACTCTCATATTGCAGAGGCCGCTTAATTAAAAAGGAGATCCCTGGCACTCCCTGAGAAAGTCCCACCTTCTCAAAGCAAATAGGTAGTTCTGCATCGCGCGGCTGTTTTAATCAGGATAGGCTCGAATACGAGCAGCGCTGAGTGAAAGGCTCCTTGTGGTTCAGAGAGAGCCTCTGAACACCATGTCAATTCTCTCGTCATCCATCAGGCCTACACCTCGGCACAACATTTCCTCACCAATTACACACTGGTTGCTGGACGTGGTCGTACTCGCGTGCTGCTGTCCGTATAAAATCTATGGCTGTGCATGCGTGTGATAAGTGTATAACAATATTGAATTTACTTTTTTGAAAAAAGGTCAAATGTTTCTTTTATTACCATGAACTTGTTCCTCGAATCGCATGCAATGGCAAACATGTGTGTTTACGCGTGCCAGCATGTTTGCAAGTGTAAGATTTCTGCTGTGTGTGTGTCTGTGTATGTGTGCTTGTCTCCCACACGCTCAGTTATAATATCATAAGCCTGTGTGAATGTGGATCTACTATAAAGCTAATAAAAAACAGACGACATGAGGAAGCCATTTGGTGTTGTGCGATGAAGGAAGGCAGGCTTTCAGTGCTGTGACCCAACAAATGTTTCCATTCCATTAAAGCCATCAGGCGTGTTTGAAGTGGACTGGTTGGGATGCTGTCTCTGCCACGCTCAATAGACTGCAGGCAGCTCTCAGTTTTCTGTGTCCCTGGCGGGAAAAGGCCGCTTGGAGCTGAATCCCTCCTCGTTCGTGTATACTCAGAACTGTATACAACAGCAAAATCTGGTTGTTAAATAAGGAACTTATATGAAGACAAAGGCAACATTAATGAGTTGAGTATGGAACCACAACTGAACCACACAAACAACCACTTACAACTGGAGTTCTTATTTTAACAAACTCAATTTACTTGCAATGTCATTAAAGGTAGTAGAACAGCACTTTTCGAAATCAATCCATAATTGAGCCAATTA
Source organism: Colistium nudipinnis (assembly GCA_016785305.1). Classification (NCBI taxonomy): domain Eukaryota; kingdom Metazoa; phylum Chordata; class Actinopteri; order Pleuronectiformes; family Rhombosoleidae; genus Colistium; species Colistium nudipinnis. The sequence continues at coordinate 2,546,556 of JAFBJU010000331.1, read as the reverse complement.
ATTCTCAAGTGTGACTAAAGGGGAATTTAAGTCAAGACACAACAATAAAGATAAATCAGGAACAAACACATTTGTTAAATACCTGGAACAAAACATATGGATAAAACTAGTTCAGTGTTTTCACCGTGTGAAAGTGTCACTGATGGAAGTGATGATTAATTGATAAATAATATCAATTATTGTACACACCTTATACTATACCTACATCCACAGTTCAGGTTATGGCACATATCCTGTATAAAAATACCATATTCTGCAAACATATATTTTTGTCCACAAGGGAAGCAAGTTAAATTACCACAAATAGCTCACGCACACAGGAAGCTGGGTGTCGAAGGGGTCAGTCAGTCAGACAAAAATGTAACCGAGAGAGACTGAGAAGAGCCGAGACGGTGACATTGTGAAATTTGGCTCAATTTGGCCGATATGTAGTCTGGACAGAGAATCTTCCCACGAGCTGCTCAACCGTCCGAAAGAGCGAGAGGCGCTCAGAGAGCGAGCAAAGGGAGTGTGAAGGAGCGAGAGAGAGAAAAGGTCACACACATTCCAGTCCCAAAGAGTCGGCCAGACTCCTCTGACAATTAAAACAAGATGACCCACTCTCTACCCCCTTAAATATCCCTCTTTTCCATCACTGCTGTCTGCTGAACCAGTGAAGGCCTCACTTTACTCACACTGATACTCCCTAAAATGTCACCACAAGACACACACACACACAAACCCACACACAGACACAGACACACACACACCCACTGTACTAGCCCCAGTCTAGGGGACTCACAGCAGGGAAGGGGCCCTTCCCACCACCTCCACCCCCCCTGGAGAGGTCATCCAATCCAATTCCCCCCCCCACACACACACACTCTGTAGCCCTGTCACCTACCACACCTGTTGAAACACAGCACTAAACCACAGGACATCAGAGTCTGTTTTTTGTTTCCCGTTTTGCAGTGTAATAATCTGAAATAAGTGACTTGAGCAAGTTTGACAAAAATATATACGTATTTTTACAATTATAAAACAATTATAAAATGTTTGTCTTCCCACATCATGCCACCAAATGTTTGGTCTGATTATTAACTTTATTAAAGCTATTTTTGATCCTGACCTTAAAGTATTCTTTTTTAAATAAATAGATGTGCAAGATTATGTTTTTGTGCATCAGTACTGTATAAAGACAGATTACTGATTTTGGGAACTGACTGGTAAAGGGTTTCTGCTTAATCTGCAACAAAACCTTTTGGCACAAAGTGAGCAGAGAGCATGTTAGAGAAGAACCACACAGATGTATTTTAGAAAAGCTAAAAGTAGAACTACAGGCTAAATGGATTTTCATAATTATTCATAGGTGTGTCTCATAAGTTTTTAAAACAGATACATTGTAAGAGCAGGCAGGAGGAGCACTTTGAGTATTGTAACTAAATGTGTCTTTGAAACAAGTTTTATAGGAAACACTGCGTCAGACTTTCACATTAACAATATTTGAGTAATTTCAGTTTCCTTTTATGTTAACCTTAATGTGTGCTTTTGGAAAATGGTAAGAATGGTTGGTTTTCCTTTAATCATTTTATATGGCTTTGTTCGATACTTTGAAAAATAATATAAATCATTAACACATATTTTTAAAAGGTTTCCCACAGGAGGTTTCTTCTCTTATATGAATAATGTGTATTTGTACATTTGGTACTTTTGTGCGTCTGCGTTAATATGCATCTATGTTTTTTGAAGGTCCTGCCGCTCTGTTTTTGTGTGTGTGCCCCTGCTTTCTACAGGACTCCAGGGTGCAAGCTGTCCTGCGGGCTCCATATGAAAGCTGAGGATTCTGGTTACACAAGGCGGGTGAGGAGAACACAGAGTAAAAACAGAGCCAGAGAAGAAGGAGGAGAACATCTGCTTTCATCCTCAACCCAGCAGGGGAGAGCTTAGGCCTGTCAGTCTGAGGAAGACGGCCAGCTGCTGCTGCGCACGCGCGCACACGCACGCACGCACACGCACGCACGCACACAAACACACACACAAAAAATCTTTAAAATCCTTGCTATACATCAAATTCCTGTGGTAAAATTGTTTCTCTTATTTTCACAATTTCATTGTTCAGGTATATTCTCAATTCTTTTGTCGATTATCGTTTTTTTTCCCCCAACACCTGTGCAGTTTGTAAATCCTCAAGTCATTGGCACTCCAACCATAAATATACTACTAATTTAAGCTCCAATGATTTTAGCACTCACAATTAACACTGTCACAACTTGTAACAATCTAAGATAAGACTGCATCAAACATCAGTCTTAAACTGAAAGGTAAGGATGATTTTGACTGGTTAATTGATGAATTTTATGGGAACATAATACTAGTAATACTACTACTACTACTACTACTACTACTACTACTACTACTACTAGTAGTACTACTACTACTACTACTACTACTACTACTACTACTAATAATAATAATAATAATAATAATAATAATAATAATAATTGTCAACTGCACAAAGCACAATATTCATAATCATCAAAGGTGACACAAAATGAACTTGAGTTCTCAGGCAACCTTCTATTACTGTACTGTATATGGTCCAATCTTTTTTCCCAAGTATACATTTACTATTTAGCCAAAAAAATCCATAATTATGACAAACTGGATCATCTTTAATTCCTACCCCAAGATATAAGCAACTATAAGTTGCAAGTATAACTTGCTTATTTCTTGGGATACTTATTCAAAAAGATCACAAACCCTGTGCAGGAGGCAGATTAGGCAATGAAAACAAAGCTAACCGCACTTATGTGTGCAACACTTCATCTAAGAATGTGACCCAAAATCCCAAACAAAACATGATAACGAAATATGTTAAACGAAAAAATTAAATAAATTAAATGAGGCAAGAAACTGTTAGGTAGGTAGAGAAAAATTACGCTCAAGCTATGAATAATCTTCAGAAGAGGGGTTGATATTCTTCAAAGGAATCAACAACATCAATAAATAATATTGTAGCCCAATAAAAAATTATCTCAAAATAAAAAATATAGGCAATTTTTGAGCTGTTTACAACTAATCTCTTGCCAACTAATCTAACTAGTCAAATAACAGTTGGACATACTACAAAATTAGTAGAAAACTGGGATTTAAAATTATGCAAAAACCTAAATTGATGAATTTATTAAATTATATCCAATATGATACAATATGAAAATATTGATTAATATAATTGTGTTTTAAAGGAACACTGAAGGGCAGACAACTGAAAATGACATGCGAAGGGCTTTGTTTAAGTACTTTAACAGTGCTGGACTATAAACATGTGGAATAGTTTACACTTGTTCTGTTAAGAAAATGTATATCTAAAGTTATAGAGGATAAATGTAAGGCATTTAATAATAATAATAATACAATCATAATCATACATTTGTCTCTCTAAATTGATTGATTAAGGGCAGGTTTACACAAAATCACAGATGAAGTCTTTTTTTATTTTTTACGTCTTCATTTATAGTGTGTGATTTTTTTTAAAGCCTCATGAGTTTAAATGTAATTTGCTCTTAAAAAAATATTTTCAATACCTGAATCACTGACTCCTAAATTGGTGATGCACTTTAACATGAGAAATTAGATTTTAGAATAATATTTTAGAATAACATTTTCAAATCGATATTTAGCTGCTTTATGCTTTAATTATTTATTTTTATTTGATAATGCCTCCTATCAATCACAGCCCTCCGAACTAACTTGAATCAAAAGTGTATCATGAAAAATATATGACAAACATAGTAAGTCACAATTAGTTTAATATATTTTTTTTTTGTAAAGTTACAATTGTGTCATTAAGGAACATGTAATTTATAACGTAAGTAGAAGGACATGCAAAAACGCTTTGGTCATTCCATTTACCGGCTGTGTTTCGGCCAGTTGCAGCTTTGGTCCAACAATTTCAGCCAATCCCAGGGCTGTACTGCCAGATAAAACAAAACCCCACACCCAATCAGCATCAACTTATAGAGTCCCCTTGGCTAAGAGCAGTGACCCTACAAACTCTACCACCATGGATCTATCTGTTCTAAAACTGTTAGAACAGCAAGACAGAGTCATCTTTCTTTCCGCAGTAATTTATATGCACTGTGAAAATATCCAACATTTCTCTGCTCTGTGACTCCCTCTGAAACTCCTCCTCTGTCCTTCGGGTCCAATGCCACAGTAAACACTCTCCCAGTGTTTGATGATTTAGGATTTGGACACATGAGGGCAACATGGGGCAAGAGTGCCTCCCTGGAAATCTATTTTTACTTTCACACACAATTCATCACTCAAATGACCGTATCTCACCTCCCAAAAGTGTTTTATCAACTTGCACATCTCTTCTACCTTCCCTTATATCTCCTGCTATCAGTTACAAGAGCCCAACAAAGTTGACATGTTTGTCAGTCACTTCCTTTCAATTCTCCTTATGCAATATTTATAATGAAATATCTCATTCAGACATTTGAAACTGTCAAATATTATGAGTCTATCCATTTAAAAAAAAAACACCCAGATCTTACTACTAACAATGAAACTATTTAATTATCTTAAATTGTGCAGATTCTTTGAAAACCAAGTTCATTAGTAAAAAAAAAACAAAAAAAAAAACGTTTTTCTTTCTTATTTCCAAAGAAGAAGAAAAAACTTGTGAGTGTGGCGCATATTTTGGTAATAATAATTAAAAAACTTGTGTGTTTGTGTGAGCTGAGTGATTTCTTTCACTGAGGTTTTACAACTATGAGACACAGGGGGTGAAACCCCAAATTATTGAGGCGCTGTGAAGGCCATGGGTCAAATTTCACCTGCAATTAACATGCACAGCTGCACACACACACGCACACACTTGAATTTGTTCATGCGCACACCTGTTGTTGCTTACCCATCCCTACTTGTGTGGGAATGCCAAATCAAAACAACATTAGAGTCCATCACATAACCGCTCACTAACAATTGACTAACCCTCGGACCAAGGACCTGCACACATATGCAAGCACATACATACATGCACATCTTATGGGATTGCATTTTGAGTATGCCCGGGTGAGAGTGTCGGTGGTTTGGAGGGGTCAGGGGGTTTGGAAGTAGTCCGGTGGTTTTGGTGATGAAACTTAATGCTCCCTCTCCTCTGCCCTAATAGTTCCCATTTTAGCTCTTTACCCCTCCAGCTGTGTTTATTAAAGTGTTACAGAGCAGGCAAAGGTATTTATCAGCTCCCTGAATCACTGTTGTTAAGATCTGGACACCCAAATAACAGACGCACTCACACACTCACACACTCATACTCACACACTCATACTCACACACTCATACTCACACACCTAATAGTTCCCATTTTAGCTCTTTACCCCTCCAGCTGTGTTTATTAAAGTGTTACAGAGCAGGCAAAGGTATTTATCAGCTCCCTGAATCACTGTTGTTAAGATCTGGACACCCAAATAACAGACGCACTCACACACACACTCACACACTCACACTCACGTTCACGCTCACGCTCACGCTCACGCTCACGCTCACGCTCACGCACACGCACACGCACACACACACACACACACACACACACACACACACACACACACACACACACACACACACACACACACACAGGGGAAGAGAGACAAACTTGTCGATGCCACAGACATCTATTGCCAACTGGGCGTCCTTAAAAAACAGGGTTTGCCAGCGTCTCCAGTGTGGCCATTTCTTAATATTGACTGAAAATGTTTTCCATTTTTACAGTTCGTCAGATAAAAAACAAACAATTTAAGAAGTCAGGGAAATCTCTGGGAAACAAAGACCTTTTTACCTTTTTGGCCATTTTTGGGACCTTATGATGACTCAATTCACAGAGGGTGTACTATAAAAATAAATTAGCTGTACAGACAGAATCTGCCAATTATATAAGCTTTTTGGCTTTGTAGTATGAATTGGCAAACTATTTTGTTTTGTATATTTACTTTCTTCATCTCTTCACTTTAAACTCACAAAGATTAATTTCAAAAAGGCTTACATTCCTGAACACACGGCCAACACGGACACGTCTAATGTCTGATTCCCACCACCAAACATCCAGTGTCCATCAAGTCTAACATTCTGTCAAATTGTCTCCCAGAAACACAATGAGGCCATTTTACGTGCTGAGCAGCACTAGGAAAGTGGTTGAGCGAAAGGTTCAAGATGTACATGTAAAGGTCCAACTTACTGTAACAGGTTTCTGAGCCTGTCACCTCCTAGGCCAAAGAGATGTGATGAATGGCCCGGCGCTATCATCAATCATCTTTGATTGGCTATGATCTGCGCTGTGATTGGCTAATTAGCCTCATCTGTAACAATTACAGCATAGAGAGGCAGCTGCGACACAAAATAGGATAAGAAAAATAAAGGAGGTGAAAAATGACACCATCTGGGCTGTCCTGTCACCTCAAGGCCTCCGCACAATGCCAGGAATCAGACGGCTACCACCACACAAGGGGCAACCACATACACCGACACACACATACGTATGAAGACTGCAAGGCAACACATTCCAAACATTAACATTTCACAGGTAATTATATTTTGAGAATAAATACGCGAACAAGACAAGAGCAGGGAGGAGGGTTGACTGGACTATGTGGACTGTGCGGGTCAGCCACATCTCATCTGGCAACGGTTTCTGCTCTGCTGCAGCAGCAGGGGAACAGCAAGGCCAGCCCCAGTCAGGGGGAAAAAAAGAGGTAGTTATTAGATGTCAGAGGGAAATATCTTGTAACTGGGTGGCAACTGCTCGCCAATTGAGTGCCGGACAAGCTAGAGCAACGGTCAGGTAGAGAACCGACGTATAGTGAGGCAACTCTTCGGGAGTACCAAATATTAAAACTTTAAAGGTTAAGACGCAGGTGGGACGTGAGGAATAAAAAACATGAGGCTGGAGAGGAAATAGAAAAAAAGACGGCGAGAAAGAGAAGCAGGATGGAGCCCGAGGGGAGAGAAAGGGCATAAAACCTCCTGCTCCCCCCCAGCCAACCCTCTTCTCTACTCAGGAAATGGCTCTCTGCAGCCAAAAGGGTCTGTTCCTGTGCTGTCTCGGGGGGGGGGATTCCAAACAGCTGTACCCACCATGGGCCAGCGTGGGGGCACAGGCCGAGAGGGCAGGAAGGAGTAGGGGGGAACTGACTCTTACAACTTCATCAGCCTTTAGTGAGCGAGTGATGGTTATCACTAAAAATAAGCTCCTCATCCCCGAATCACAGGGAACCGCAATTCGAGAAGCAGCAGCCAATTGTTTCAAACACAGTCAGAGTCCAGAGTTTAAGCGCTTTGAAGAAAATGCGATCAGGAGGATTTAAGTCGTTTTACCTACTGATTTCATACTAAAGCGTTCAGCGGGTATTCCATAATACCATAATAGCAATAAAGGGCTCCATTGAGAGAAGCCGGGCAGTCCCGGGTGTGTCTGCCTGCCGAGGACGGACATCGGATACCCGGGCTGAGACGATGCCCAGCCAGCCACACGCCTTCAGACGTCGTTAGAGCAGACACACAGCACGCCCCTCCTGCCACCCGCAATCCATCCACAGCCAATTACAAGCAATTTCCCTGTCCTGGGTGGGGCAGGGGGGACAGCAGTTGTCAGCCTAAAGCAGACACACATGGTTCTGTTTACAAATTGCCCGTTGTTTGGCTTTGCCATGGTAACTCTGCCGCTTGCTGGATGGACCTCTCACAGTGAGACAGAGAGAGAGGCAGAGGGCCGAGTGGTGGTGACAGTTCTGGCCTTTGATCGCGTGCGGGGTGGGGTTAAACTTTCGGCAGGAGACGGTTCACCTGTGCACAACGCACAAACGTCCGACAAACACACATCTGTTCGTCTCCTCCCTTCATCTATACCAGAACCCCCCCCCCCCCCCCCTTCCTCCTTAACTCGGTTCCCCTCGGAACCTCAGGCTTCTGTTTGGCTTCCCGAAAGCCTCCTTCCCGAAACTGGAGACGCAGAGCGAGGAGGTGCCTGATTCACCAGAACTGGAATGTCTGTCGTTCCCACAGGAAACCTGGAGCGTCTCAGGCGAGGCTGCCCTGGACAGGCAAGTGCATGCACATGCATACGCAGAGTTGTGCGTACAACACATACACGTACTGCTCTTGCAAGATAGCCTAACCCTAACCCACCCCGTGCGTGTGTTGTCTGACTGAAAATAGTTTTTTCTCCACTTACACACTTTCATCCTCTTTTAATGTCTTAAAACATTGAGGAATTTTGATTTTGTGTACCATCACACTTCCCAAAACTACATACATATGCCTAATTTACCTTCTACTTTTACAAATGTGATTCTGTCAGCACGATGGTGAAACACAATCACATAAATTGGACCTTTGAAAAAAAGAACCTTTGTTCTTGGATTTTTCCAGCCCCAGCTCACGTCTGACCTTCTCCCACAGGAGGGAAAAATTATTAGTTGTGGTAACAGTTAAGATGTGACCGCACCATAGATTTTTCCATATCAGACGGTGGCCATCGCTTTCTTGATGCCACTGACTCCTCCGCACCCCGCATGAACAGCGTGAACCACTGCTTCACTACCTCCTTGCTCTGACGCGGGGACCCCACTCTGTGGTCAAACTGCGCTTCCCAACTACAACCTTCTCTCCCCCAATCCCATCTCAAAGAGCACCCCCTGCCACCTCCGCCACCATCACCTTCTAAAGATAACACTCATCCCTGCGAGGGGTCTGTTGTCAGACATGGCAACCCGGCGAGTCTTTCATCTCGGCAAGCCGCGCGCACATGTTCCGACCTTAACCTACTGCACAATTTCCCACACACACACAAACACACATGTAGGAATGTGCACTTCCTTAGACACACTTGCATTGGGGGAAAAAGGAAAAAAAAGTGCACACACTCAGGAACACTGAGCTCCGTCTGCTCCTGGACGAGGCGACCCCGCTGTTCGTTTCATCTCCCCTCTCCTTTCTCTCCTCGCTGCTGGCACCATTACGTTAACACAAACATCATATTTCTGTCATCGTCCCCAGGACGTGGCATTCCCTTAATATCTCTCTTTCTTCTGCGGGCGTTTGGGGAACGGTGATGGGGGCCTGAAGGGATCTGGGACATGGGTGAATTGTGGGAAACCAGAGTGCAGTCTGTGGCCTCACAGCACGGGGCCCTGTCTCTCTCCTCCCGCCCCCCCTCTCTATCTCTTTCTCTTCTGGCAGGGAATCATAGAAGACTTCATGCATATCGCATATTACGGCCTCAAGTGATCTGGGAAAACATGCCTAATGCTATGTGCACATCTGAACTCTGGTCGAGTCTGAGGCAGTGCGTGCAGTTTGTGTGAATTTCTCTGTTCCTGTGTGTGGTTATGCTGGGTGTCTTACCTCCACGTAGTCCTTGGCATGGCCCCAGTCCCTCATGGAGTCCAGGTTGCCCAGGCTGAAGTTATCCATTAGGCCCAGATGAATCTTTGCCACAGAACGACTGATCTTACGAGTCACAAAGTTGGAACCTAAAACACGAGACAAAATTGCTTTGTTGGCATCTAAAGTTTACATGGAATATAAATATCTCAGAGGTTCTGCATGATCCGAAACACACAAAGACATATAGTTAGAAACAGTTAAACAAGGAGCAGATAAGGTGAGAAATTGAGGCCTCCGTGATAACATGATTATTTCTCTGCCATACTGTGAAAAAACTATCCGTCACCACACACACACACACGCACAACCTTCCAAACCTCTACTACTGCTCCAACTCTCTTTAGCCAAAGCAAAAGCTCAAGCAAAAAGCCACCCTGAGTAAAAATCAATTCCTTTCCACCTCACATTACAGCCTCTAGATTCTTTTAGATTCCTACTCTCTTATTTTCCCCTTTTAATTCAACGTTTCGGTGTCAAATCTGGGCTAGAAGCCAAGACAAATCTCAGAGCATCAGTCTGTCAACCAGGCCAAAAAAAAGCTAACAGGGAAGTTCCACAGGAAAATGACAACTGAACAGGACCACCCTGACTCTGCTGGTGCAGTGTCCAGTCCAGAATCACCACACCGACTGCAGGTTCATCCACAATATCTCCAAGGGGTGCTCCTCATTCTGTGCAAACACATGTGGCCATATACAGTATATAGGTGGGAAATCAAATTAGCTCCTAATGACTATTTCTGTGTCGCTAGCAGGGTTAGAGGATTTTTTGGGTGTATTGGCGGCACACTGAAGGCTGGTGTCATGTTCCCTAGTCCTGCTGCAGGGGGAAAGATGCCGCGGTGAACCTGCGAATGCTCAACCCTCCAACCCAAACACAGCATTATACTGATGGAAATCAACACTAAATATTAGGGTGTCACGATTAATAATGCCACCATTCTGGTTGAAATAGCCTATTAGTGCTTGAGGGTTTTTGCTCTGGTTAGGATCTTCAGTATTATGTTTAAAACCCAAAATGGCAGATATGTGAAAATATATTTTCAAAGGAAAGCTCAAAGTCTGCCTCAAAGAGTTGGCTATTTTTAGCTGACACAACATCTCTGCTGTACATAAATCTCCCACCGCCTTTGCGTGAACCTCTTCAGGACCTCTTAAGAGCCCCTACATGCTGCGTTTGGAACTCATCAGGCAGGAGATGAATGTTGCCTTTTAGCTCTGTGCCCATCCTGGCCATAATAACGCAGCTCTGTCTCGACACTGTATCACTGTTGCCCTGACATGGAGCAGAGCCTCCATTTAGACACAGGAAAATCCCATGAACCCAATCATGCGAATTTTACCAAATTTGTAGTAATTATTTCATAGGAAAGCGACAGCCCTGGGAAGCCTGAGTAAAAACAGAACCAGGGAAGGTTAGACACGCTTATTTGAGAAAATACAGCATGTTGTGTGTTGGTAGCAGGTCACATGGCCCCCAGTGCCAACACTGCTTTGTCACCATGTTGAGCTGGAGTTTTAATAATACTTTAAACCAACTCTGTGCAGTTCTCAGACATTCTCTCTATCTAATGTAAAACATGAAGTAGAAACTCTATTGTTCTAAGTTTTTCAAATCAATATTACTGACATGTTTATAAGGAAATAGCTTCTGTCTAATGAGCGTAAATAAATAGTCGATGGAAAATCCCTCTGATGTCAGACCTGTCCTGGCTTTGCATTATCATCCCATCAGGCCCCAGGGCTGCTCTCTAACCTGGCAGGTCATCTGTTTTGGCAGGTTTTTACCACCGCGGCGTCTCACTGTAGTCAAATGTTAATCAGCAATCATTCATATGCCACTAATGCATCCGTGATTGTCAGCTTTGCTCTCATCCACATCTAGGCTCTTCTCTCATTGCAGGTTACGGGGCATATCTATCATACGGCAAACCACCCATCAAATACACCAACGTTTCCATGGCTTATCCAGAGACGGGACGACAAAGCAATTAATCATTGGAGAGACCCAAGTTGACAAGGGAAACTCCACCGATTTTACACCTGAGAATCAGTGAAGTAGTCATGAGGGGAACTACTCAGCCAGAAGCATAATCTGTTCTGATATTGTCCTTTACAAAAGCAAAACTGAAAACTAATTGATAACTGAACTGAACTTTTTTTGCGTTTAAATATGCATAGATTAATCTTGTAAGATCCACATCCAGAGTACCACATTTTTCCATTTTTAAAACATTACAACCTGATGACTGCTACATTTTGTTTTGTATTCCTCTTCAAAAGTAATAAAGTTTTGCTCTAAACATCCTCCTCCTTACTCTTCCGCTTGCCAAGTACATCTCTGTTTTACATCACTGCTAACCTACATTTCTTTGAGATATGAACTGTTCATATGATCTTAAAATGTTGGTCTCTGGAAACGTGGACAACTGTGAAGGACAATTCTCGCTATCTATTCATTTTTTCTTTTTTTATGATTGAATGATTAACCAAAAATGATTCATACTATACACCATTATTAATAGATTCATTGGCTGCAGCCATCCATATATATCAAACATAAGGACCTGGTTTGTGAGGCAATGTAACAAGACCCTGGTTTGGTAACTACAGTAAATTGGAAGGTAGAGATTTGATGTGATCCAACATTCAAGAGAAACTCAAGTTTGAAGGTTAGACACAGGTTGTCAAAACTCTGCACAGTCGAGTTGGCTCTTACAGTGTAGCGCAGGACCCCCAATCAGTAATAAAGTCCATTATTTCCCCCCAAGCACACCTGTAGTCTCCTTGTAAAGCTCACACCTCTGTTTGGAGTGGCTGTGCTCCCTGCCTTCCCTAATTGGTGCGGTGTGGACTAGGGCACAGGCCTAATAGACCAGCCTGCCTGGCTGCGGACAAAGCCTACACTGTTCCTGGCCCGGGTGTTAATGTGTTTCCTTTACTGGCAGCGGCACCGCAGGACGACCAGGAGGAGGGGGTGGAGGCAGGCGAGAGGAGCCAGGAGGGCTTATTGAGGGTTTCGAACACAAATGGGCCAGCGGTGGACGTTTAACCTTGCCCACAGCCGGGCGGAAAGTCTAATAAAACCACTGGCCGTGAAAACTGAGCAGGCAGCAAAACTCGTGCCAGAAACTGACACTCACTCTCTTTCTCCCTCTCTCATTCTAACTTACCCCTCTTTTTTTTCCATCATTCCTTTCCATTTTCTGGACAGAGAAGGGACAGGAAAAACGTAAGACACAAGGGTGATTGGCACAGCTGGACTGAAAAATGCAGGGAGAAAAAGGCAAGGGAGCAGGGTGAGGAGAAATGCGCAGGGATCCTCTCCAGTCCAGAGCCAGCCCATGTGGGCCCAGACAATGAGTACCCAGAGGGGACAGTGTGGGTTTGGGGGGTTTTGGCTCGACTGGCGCTGGTTACTCAAGAGATTCTGTTCTTAGCACCATGACGCTGGAGAAAAGGGACTTATGAAGTCTGTCGTGACTTCAAACTATGTGATGGCACAGCCCCTTACACACTCAGACCTCAAGATGCCTGGCTCAAATTGTATTAATGTGTCTGTGTCTATTTTTGGCCATTTGCTGATTGAGATTCAACCACAGCGTGATCTACTCCAATCACTCTTCTGTAACATTTATCTAGAAGACAAAATGTGCGGTCATGGCTTAGCCGAATGGTGCGCCACCATAGGAAAAACTGAAAAACTGAGTAAGTTCAAGTCGCGAATCATGTCAAACATTTATCAAGTCAAAGTTACATTTTCAAAGGTGGAATATCTACTTCCTTCCTAAGCCAAGTCTCCTCTTCCAAATTGAACGCAAATCTGTTCCATGGTATCAATCGGATTTTGACTAAATGTTCTCTTTTTAAAAACATAAATGTTGAATGACTCGGCAGTTCGTTTGTGGCAGTTCAGGATTCAGAAATGTAACCCTTAATTTCAATCTCCACAAACTAAAAGATTTAGGTTGACTTTGTGGACCCATTTACCTCAAAATGAACTGTTCTCATCTCATAATGATTTTCTTTATCTGAACTGAGTTATGAACAAAACAGGAGCACTGAGTGAGGAATTCTGAAGGAGGAATCTTCCCCTGGTCAGGGGTTGGCCAAATTCCACCCAGGCCTGTCAGTATCTGCCATCACTAGTATTGCACAATGCACGTTCCAATTGATCTCTGGAGACTTGATGAGGGGAGACTTTCTGCGTTATATCCAAGATAGGTCATGCGCTCAGCTCTGCCAACACAGCATCCATTCACACCTGACAGTCAGCTGTCGACATTCTGGGCTGACTCAACGGACAGGGAGGGTGTGCAGACGGGAGAAATGCAATGCAGAAAGCATTGGAATGAAACTAGAGGGTGGCAAAGACAAAAAAACAAGAAAGTGACTTTGTTTTAATTGGGCGTGATGCAGCAAGTTGAATGCAAATGGGCCTGCAAAGGTGTGGGGAAAGAACAGGAGGATGTGGAGAAAGGGGGCGTGGTAGATAATGCATCTTTTCTCGAGCTTGAGCACCGACAGCACCACCTCCTCACTTCAGAACCCTGAGAACCTGACAAACCTTTCATCGCTGGCACCGCAAAACAAATGCACAATTGCGCCTGGAAGCATCCTGTGGTCAATCGATATTATACCGAGCGCCATCTTTGGGTTTGATTGTCACCCCTGCAAGCCTGGATGATCCTTCCAGAATCTGGAAAAGGCCTGGAAAGGTGACGTGGTGCCCTCAACCTAAGGTACAATTATTACCTCTCTAAGCAAACACTCAGTCAACAGGATTCTTTGTTACCATGGTGATCCGAGATTACAAAAACAGATTTGTGAGCAACACAGGGGATGAGTGAAGGTAGAAACCCCAGTGATGGCCTGACATGCCTACTGTCAGGGCATCACTGAGGTTTCTACTGAGACAGAGGGTACCTTTGTGGCAAAAAAAATGGGATAAAAATAAATAAGAAAAAGCCTGCATCGTGCCTGAGTTAAATCTCACGAGACATAGACAAAAATCTCCTCAACGCCCCCTGACCGAGTCATTCCAATCATTTCCTGTGAAAATAATGTCTCCAATAAATGGATAACATATCCACTTACAAATCTATCATGCAATCTGACCTTTTGGGCTCAACCTCAACAAAAGCAGAAAGATGAAGCCAAGGCATGTCGTAGCTGAGTGTGTGTGTGCGTTTTAGGAGGTAGCACTGACTTTGGCATTGCTATTCTAACTTCCCCAACGCTAACTGGACTTCTTTCCTTGCATAACAGTATATTATTCTATATTGCCAAGCGTGAACCACAGAGCACTAGGGTTGGAGAGATGGACGGGACTTCCCCAAATAAACCAAGGGATTAGCCTACAACTGGAGCCAGTCAATAGTAGCAACAGTGGGTACACAGACGGAATATATTACAATGCTGATTTACAGCCTAACCTTAGATCAACACACTGCTAATAGAAAGAAATTAAACTTGGGTTTTTACAGACAAAATTAGATTTTTGGGGGACTTTGAGGTGCTATGTGTTTGTTTAAACGTGACGACCAAGTAAACACTTCAGCTATTTATTTGTTTTCATCCGCAGTATTTCACTACGGATCACTCTTGCCAAGAGAGTGTGGGGTACTGCACTGTCTCATATGTCACAGCAACATGGAGTCTATTTAGCACCCCTGCTAACGCTAATCCCCCTCTTTAGAGTCGGTGTGAGAGCTGTTTGTTATAGATAATCAGTACGCTAACTGAAAAAAGGAGTTATCCGTGGTGTGAACCAGCCTGCAGATTTGGGCTTCTGTTTGCTTGGCTTCATGCTGCATATCCACCGGCTTATTTTGCTTTACAACTGTCCGGTTCCGACCTTTGGATGCAGGACAATGAGGATCGGCTGTTTATTGGTTGAACGGTCGAGTGTTTGTGGGAAAGGTAAGAGGAAACAGAAGCACATTCCAGCTGGGATTAAATCATCCTGGGCAGTGTGAGAGACACATCTCATTGTTGAATCCAGGAGGAACAGTAACTCTGACGCATGCATTACCCTTCTCTCTATCCCTTTTGCAGCCATTCCCACTGGGCCCCGTCCTACATTCGACACATCACACCACATGGCGTGTCGAGGTGACTGGTCACTGGTAGGTCCCCTTTTAGCGACACTATGGGTAATTGCGAGTAAGCATTTTAGAAAAGGGGGAACAACATTCCTCACTGATGCAAACATCTCCTTACAACGTAGACGCACATTGAGGTTCTGGGAGAGTGACATCACAGCTTTTTCAGTGTGGAGGGGGGTATGCGGTGGTGGGTGATGTCAGGGATGGGTTTGGGACAGTGGTCAAGCACTGCACAGAAAGGTTTGGGCTGTGGCTGAAAATACAGGGGTGTTGAAAATCGAAAATGTTTCATCCTAAAAACTCAGCCCTAAAGTGTCTGTTAAGCAAATCTAAGTTTACATTTAAACTGAAGAAACAAAAAAATAATGCAGAGTGTGTTCCAAATGTTCAATCCAGTTGGTAACTGAGTGGACACAGTCGACAATTTCGAATTTTAAATGATCATGATCTGATTGTGAATAAAAGTTTTTGTTGCCAATACAGAATGTTCTACACTGATTAGGAAATGGATCTCCCCTTTCCTGTTTAAGGGTCCCACAATGCAGCAATAACTTTAAAAAAAGATTCTATCCCTATAATAAAGACATATTGGCAGTTTTTTTTCAGCATACCACAAGGCTGAAATCGACTATTTGAAAAGAATTATCGGTCAATATTCTCTATGATGACAGGCACCAGTAGTTAGATGTTTATTTCCAGTACAGACTTGCACGAACAATGACCAAATGTGCCATGAGAGTTATGCAGCACAAAACACCAACTCCTCCTCCGTTGGGCCATGGGTGACGGAGTGCACTGCCAAACTCCCCCTCGGTGTGGCAGTGACAGGGTCACGGCAGGCCCCAGAGGCCTGAGTAAACACCGGCCCATCCAGCCAACACAAGCGCCACACTGGGTTGTGCAAGGCAGCCGTGGGACATCTGGCCACATCACAAGGCAGCGTTCCTGCTTTATGAGCAACAACAGCCTTAACTCTGAGAATAGAAGTGGCAGGACTAAACCCAATGGCCTGCAGGAGAAATGCTGACTGTGGAGGAAAGAGGACCAAGACATGGAATGAAGCAAGTGGAAGAAGGAAGGAATGGAAGTAAAGGAAGGAAGTGTGTGTGTGTGTGCGAGCGTGCGTTTCAGGAATTTAAAAAAAATTAAGTAAAGTCAGAGGGGCCGATAACCAAACACCAAAAGGCTGAGAATGTGCTATTGGGAGGGTAGCTAGCTTTGTCCTTATAAGGTTATTGTGCATCTGTGTGTGAGTAGAGCGTGTGCGTGTGCGTGTGCGTGCGCGTGTGCTTGTGCGTTTGGAAAGAGGACATAAGCATCTCTGACTACGCAGTTCCATCATCCTCGTCAGGATTTTTGATTGATTTATGCAATTATGTAAACAATTCTATGAATTGTATAAACCCAACTTTGCAAAAACTTGAATTTACAAAGGCAGCACATCTGGAACCAGAGGATGTTTAAAATGTTTGCATGACAAAATTAATTATAATAATTTTTGCAGATACATTTTCTGTTGTTCCAAAAATTATTTCAGCCCCCATTATCTCCATCTCTCCTCCCATCATCCAACCCATTCTATTTCCTCACTTTTCCACATCATTGACCCGACTATGTCAACTAACTCTCGATGGTGACCAAGTCATCTTCGCTAAACCAGCTGTAAAACACACCAGTTCCCACACAGATCTATCTGCGGTAACCCATTAGGGTTTACTAGCTGACCCCTGACCTTGGCCGGGGTCGTGGCCAGGGCCTTCATTAGGGGATAAATCATAAACACCTGAGCAGCAGACGGGGGCTCAGCGCTGGGGCTGCACTCATGTGGTATTCATTTTGGATCGCGGTGGCGTGTAAATCGGGTTAAACCAGCGCCTGTGACCCTCAGGGCTCAGAGCACATATTAAAAATGCGACCACAACCCTCTCACTATGTGTTCTAATATGTGCGAGTCCCTTCTGTTTTACTGCTTTATTTTTTCTGTTAAAACACGGCACAATAATTAAATCGTGACACATTTAGTCTTATACATTACCCTATGAGTGGATTAAGCAAAAATTGAACTTTTGTTTTGATTATATGCCGACATTTGAACCCTGTACGCTGAAAATTCTCAATGAGATGCTATGTTGCAGCTTTTTAAGTGAGAGTTGATGTCATGGTCAGCACGTTACATACTAGTAAGTTATCTTTGAACTCATATGTGGTACTGGCACAAATGGTATGTATTCAAAATGAATATTCATCAGATGTAAGGGCATACTATATTCACTTGATGGTGACTTACAGTGGTTAACCTATTGTATTTAATAAAACATGTGAAAGAAATGTGTTATTCTTTAAAAAAGAAATCTACAACTAAAAAGAAGGCTGTTTTGGTTCTAAATAAAATAATGGGATTCATTCCCATTCTGGCCTGATAATTATTATAAGCAACATAAGGGAAACAAGTTATTTAAATTTAAAAAATAATTTCCATCCATGTCCTCTTGTTTTTCTCTTCTGTTAATGCTGCAACAATCCCAATATTCATATTTAAGATTAAAAACATGAAGTAGCAGAATGCATGTTGTGTGATGAGCTCACCTCTCCTTGGGCTCTCGTGGTTAAAGAGGATGCCATTGACAGCGTACAAGTTGTAGGCCTCACGGAAGTTGATCACGATCCAGTAAGCATAAAGCTTTGCAGCGCCTAGGACGTGAAATGGCGGAAAACAGGGACAGAGGAAAGGGAGGCAAACATATTATATGTTTTGTACATTCACACCACAACGGTGCACGATTAGATTTAAAAAAAGGCATTAACATGTAAGTCCAATAACATGTAACCCAATTTTTACAGATATCCTATAACTGATCCTTTCGCCTCAAAGCTGCAGCCGCAGAGAGATCATGAGAAAAAAGATTCTGTGTCGTAACTACACTACATGTCAGAGTTGAACACAGCAGTACCGCAGGTCATATTTCACATCAGGAACGAGAACCGCAGGCTCCTGCTGATTGACCAAAAGCAGAATTGTACGTAAAGTTTAAAGTTTTTTTCCCCTCTCTCAATATCCTCCTCCTCTTCCCTCCTCCTGTGATGAGGAGAGGAAACCAGTTTGAGCAAAAAGGAGGCGACCGTTGATTAAATCGTAGGTCAGGACGTACGCCAAAGGTGAAGGGAGGTCGCCGTGGCAACACCCGCCTCCCCCCTCCCTATAGTCTAATTAATTAAGGAGCAGCCCTGGTCATGATGGTATGTGCCTCCCATGCAGCCTCGGATTGAGTGCTGACAGATGGCGAAAGTGTCAGTGAGGAAAGCATTTAGACAACAGAGAACATGAAACCCGATCGCTCCAACACGTGTATAGCCTACGTGTGTGTGCGTGTGTGTGTGTGCCTGCATGCGTGTGTGTGCGTTGAAAGTGAGTGCTGAGAGCTGTGGATATAAAGGTGTCTTTGTTAAAATGAGAGCCACTCCACTCCTCAGTCAGACGTTTGGCTTCGGGCTGTGTGGAGAGCTGAAACGCTGCCTGAGTACCAAAGCCCCCCCCCCCCACTCGCACAAAATCACGCTCATAATCACAAACGTGTATACACATACTCAAAAGTAAAAGGGGTTTTGAGGTATCAAGCTGTCTATTCCCATGCCCTTACATAGATATACGCCTTTGTTTGACAAAGTGTGCGCCTCGGAAAGTGTTTGGTAATCTGTGAGTGTGTTTCCACGTGGATCCACATCGTGTATTTGTGCGCCTTACCGTAAGGTGAGCGGGGGTAGAAGGGAGTGGATTCCTTCTGGGGGATCTCCTGGACTTTCCCGTACAGCTCGCTGGTGGAGGCCTGGTAGAATTTTACAACATTGGTCAGCCCACAAGTCTTGATGGCGTCCAACAAACGAAGCGTACCTATACCGTCCACGTTAGCGGTGTACTCTGCCAAGTCAAAGGAAATCTGAGAAAGATAAATAGACAAATAGATGGAGAAATTGTTAAGGGACTTTCTCAGTAACAGTTCAGCCATGTGTTTATACAAAATCTTAAAAGGATTCATAATATTCATGAGCTGTTCACTTGAGACAAAATATTTTTTGACTCAAGTCTTTTGGTACCGCAATAACCAAAATGAGAACTTGGGACTTGACTTGGACCGACCTGCACCCCCGCCTGACGTCACCAAATGGTTTATGAACTAAAATCTGCGTTCTTTGGAAATCACCATCTTGTTTTTTTGTTTAAACCAGAAAGAACTAAATTGGATGTAGAGTAGCATTAAGTTGGAAATATCTGGAGACTTCAAACGACACGCAGCAAAAACATTTAAGCCTCAAATTTCGGTGAGACACAAGAAAACAATGATCACTCGATGGCATACGATCCTAAACTGGATTTGAACCAAAATATTAAAAAGTAAAAAGTGAAAGCCTGTATGCAATGGATATGGTTTCAGTTTGATTTTAGATTGATACTTTTATTGATAATGCATTTTCAAAGCATCGACCCCTTGTTCTGTGCTAATGGTTTTCACCACTATGTCGAAAAATAAAAGGTTATGTTTCAAGGTTTTAATATTGTCAACCAATCTCAGTCCACTTTTGCAATGGCTATGTCTGAGGGAACATTAGGAGTGCGACTTTCTCCTTTGATAAATAAATTGAAAATCACCATTTGCAGAAGAATGCATAAGAATGTTTGTTTGTGTGTGTGTGTGTGTGTGTGTGTGCGTGTGTGATTGCGCTTGTGTGTGTGATTACGCTTGTGCGTGTGTGCACGTGTGTGTGTGTGACAGAATGAGATAGACTTGGGCTGCTTGGACGAGTGCCAGGTTGGCCTCAGGCTTCAAATCAGGCATAGCGGTTAAATGCTGTGCTGGTTAGTGGTCACCACACCTGGAGCAAGAAGCATGAGCCACGTGTGTGCAGAGGAAACGTTTTGGCCCTTTAGTGCTTCCACACCAGAGCTGTACACAGGGCCAAATAAAGACCCCTTATTTCAAGCTGCGACCCAAGAACACTGGGTCTCTATTCCACTCATAGTGCACGCACACACACACACACACACAGGCAATGACACACACACACACACACAGTGGGCAGGTTTGATCAGGGTCAATTCCACTCCACTCATTCTCAAGTGTAGGCGCTCTAAATCTAATGCTTTAGTGTGCATAACTGAATTAAGTTTTCTGCAGCATTAATGCATAAAAGCACAATAACAGCCACTGTGCATGATGGATTTTAACTTCAACCAAAACTCAGCAAACTGAGAACTCGGAGCGTTATCAAAAATTGAGAATAAACTTCCAACAGGCAGTGAATTTCAAAGAAATCAAATTATTGGGAGGTTTGCAAAGATATAGTGGCGTTAAATAAATTGTCTGCCGTATGATATCAACAAAGATGTCAAGACTTAAGTTTCAGTTTACCACCCTCAAGTTTGTACTCGAAAACTGAAAAAAGATGGTACCTGCCTTCCTTGATTGGCAGAGGGGAGGGGACACAGAAAACCAATACCCTCCTCACCAACATCACATAATCCCACTTCTCTCATGTCCACCTTTAGCTCTCCCTCCTTCACTGCACTCCTCCCCTTCCCTACTTCTTCCCTTACACAATCCTCCTCCTGCTCTGTCACTGCTCAGGCCCCCCACCTCCGGGTATGTCCTTTCCTCTTGTTTTTTCACACACACACTCACCAAGGGTATCAAAACCAGCTGAGAGGGGAAGAGTCCAGGACGCCTTGACAACTTAAATCAAACAAATTGCCTTAATGCCTCCATTCTCTGTCATTATGAAAGGCAGGGCCTGAGCGCTGACGGAATAAAGGCCAGACGTTAGTTTTCACTGGGGTGTGTGTATGGTGTTTGTGTGTACGGGGGTGGCTGCTGGGCCCCTCTGCGGACCTGGCAGATATTGTTCTGTTCTGGGAAACCAGCCAGGCTCTGTCAGCATTGGGGGCCTGCTGCCGAGCAAATATCCCAACCCAAAAAAAGCGATCCATTTAAAAAGGTTCTAAATGTACAGGATATACGTGCCGCATTTGGTGGTTAAATTTCTTTCCTGCTCACACAGGGCCTGTTGAAATGCTTGCTTGAAATTGGGGAATGTGACCCTCTGTGTGTGTGTGTGTGTGTGTGTGTGTGTGTGTGTGTGTGTGTGTGTGTGTGTGTGTGTGTGCGCGCATTTACATAGAGTGTCAGCGTGTGTTTTGGCAGATGTATAAATATCAGCTACGTTTATTTCAGCCACGGCCTCTCTCTGCATACCCACATGGCCTTCAGTACCGAATAATATGCAGGCATTAGGATGTATATACACAAGTAGTAGTAGTAGTACAAGAATATGTTCTCGAAAATATTCTAAAGAATGAGCGTTAAAACGAAAAAATAAAGAAATGATCTAAATCCACAAAATCTTTACACATAAAATAATTTGGTTATTTTAAGAATAAATAAAGAAGAATAGCACGCAATAGAGTGTCAAGGCAAACCAATAAAACATTACTTTCTCGTCTCCTTTAAGGATAGGTAATACATCGAAAGAAAGAGGAACTATGCTTCTGTCTGACAGAAACAAGATTATAATGGAATCATAAAATCTACATCAAAATGATGTGTACTAAATAAACTATTATCTTATATTGTATCATTTTCTGCATATTAATGCTGCCGTTTTTATGATGACAGAGTGCAGTTAAGGCTCTTTCATTCATTTAGTCTGGTCTTCTACGTCTGAAATAACTGGTAGTTGTCAATATGGCTAGGTGGCAAGACATGCCTTAAAGGTGTTGCACAAGGTAATGAGCACGTTCTTTGATAGATTTTTGAAAATATATACAAATAATAATAATAATAATAATAATAATAATAATAATAATAATATAATAAAAAAAGAATAATAATTACAATAATGATTGTTATTATTGTTATTATTATTATTATCATCATCAATACATATATATATATATTTTTACTTTTAATTTATATGTACTGTATGTTCTCAAACCACGAAGAGGGTGTGTGTGTGTGTGTGTGTGTGTGCGCGTGTGTCCGACAGAGAGAGGGAGAAAGAAAGAAATAAGGAAAGAAAGAAAGAGAACTAAAAAGAGAGAGCGCATGGGGTTTGTGGAGAAAAAACATTGTCAATTACACCTTTACTCATCACATTACAGGTCAACTGGAATTAGAGCAGTCATGTGTTAACAGGGCAAAGACAAACAGGCTGAATTCCCTCCAGGAAAGAGAGGTTCAGACCCGACCTGGCAGCCCCACGCAACGCCAGACAGTTCAATTACTCCGCTTTCATCAGCTCCGCTACAGTGTCACTCATCTGCATGATGAGGCCGATAATGTGTACCAACCACACTTTCCCCTGCAGACACAAAGCTTTATCGCAGCACTGGTCCTCTCAGTGTACATAAACTAGTAACTTTTGTGTCATTAAGGTGCAAGAAATGATAGGGCAAAGTCTTAATTTGTCTAATTGTTCAAACCACCTGGGAAGTAATACCTTAAAATAGCGTCACCTGTTCGAAATATGTAACAATATTTGTTGTCAATATTTAGGAAAGATCATCTTTGGGGTCGAAAAAAAACAACTCTAACTGCAGGACACAGATTTTATGTACTGTGATTCCAAAACTCACATGCTTCGTCATATTTAACATATTTTGCATCAGGTTATTATTTATTGCATGTAGTAGTTTTTCACCACAAATCTAATTTGTTTGTTTAATAAAACAAATGTCACGTAAAGATATTTCTAATCAGGTACAAACACGTGTCATCGCTATGGCCAAATGATTATTTGGTCCTTTAATAAAAAAAAAAGCATCACTGTTGCTGAAAAAATAATATTAGATGAATCCAAAATATTAATTTCAAGAAATTCTGGACATAAAAAATGGCAATGAGTTACTTTCGCTATTTGTCAAGAAAAATACAAATATAAAAACAATTAAACACAACATGTCAAGTTCATAATGAACTAGAAATAATGAAATGAGAATGATTACATTTCATTGATTTGTAACTCGCCTGTTGTGAAATATTTCAGAAGCTTCTTCTACTATAACACCAAAATCAAAGCCGGGTTCTGAAATGCTTTTGAATTATGCCACTATTTCGTATGTAGCCTTAGCTACTGTTGTTGTCTGCAGGCCCACGCTAAAGGCCAGATTTCGGTTGTTGCTGTGTTGTGAGGGAGATCCCTCCACCTCCAGTTCTGTCTGGTTGGAATTGTGTCACTCAACCTCAAACACACACACACCTGTTAAGAATACCCAACTGCTATTTCTTTCCTCGCCGTGTGCCAATTTGTCTTTCCCCAAAACACAGTAGAGTTCAATGAAGAGTGGGATAATGAGGGCAATGGAGTTCAAAGTAAACAGTGAGTGGCGGCGAGGGCGAGTCAGAGGTGTGGTTGATTATCATTGCATCATTCTGCTGGAACGTGTGCTAATCTTTTTTGTCTATTGTCAAGCGTTCTTAAAAAAAATCAGTCTTCGGCCTACACCACATCAAGTTAATACAGGTCCGACTTCTCCAGAACTGAACCCACTGATGTCACTGATGAAGACATTAAAAGCACATCAGCCATTTCCAGAGAGGGCAATACATACATATAGTTTGCATACACACGTACACACGTACACATACACACCCTTGTCATGCCAGGAATTCCTTCATAACCAAGCTTTGGGTTTAACAAGTGATAGGTGAAGACTGACAACTAAACTTAGACCCAGTGACTAGCGGAAACAATACAAGTCTCTGAAGAGCTTTAATTATAGAGTACACCTGAAGGAAATTCACACATGAGTTTATTAATGGAGCCTCTGTTCGTCAGCAGCTTCCCAGAATAGCAAAATGTGTGTGTGTGGTTTCCATGAGGTGTTTCACAGATTTGTATTACTATGCAAGAGGTAAAAAGATCTGGAAAAACTCAAAAGCTATAGTTGCTTTCATGAGTGTAAGAAATGTGAAAATGTTATAAACGTGATATATAATTTCTGATTGTTTTTTGGTATTAAATCATTCATTCACTCATAGTTTGTGCTCTCTATATCCGCCTCCATTCATAAAAGGTCAAATTTTAGATAACTTCCCCTCTAAGGTCAATAAACATGGCAAACAATGCACCCACCATATATCTATCAAAATTCAGACAAACCCCAACACTCACAGAAACTACAAAGCCTGAACAAGATTACTGCCACCAAAATTGCTAAGTCAGAAAGATACATACAAAGCCGATACATGTCGGACCTGTAAAGCGAAACTGACCCAAATGGTGTTTCGTTAATACAGATTATTAGATTTAAAATTAGAATTAGAAATACAATTGCGCATTGTCCCACACCAGCATGCACATGCAAACACACACAAGAAATTGTGACCTCTACATTTGACCCATCTGTGGCGAATGCAAGGCCACAGAGCAGTGGACAGCTGAGAGCGTCCGGGGAGCAGATGGGGTTAGTGCCTTACTCAAGGGCATTACAGATTAGAGATCCTTTCAGATGGGATTCTTTCCTTCAGGCTTCACAGGTTTTACCTTTTACCTTTATTTTGGCTCATCAGTGTGGAGAATGTGAAGTTGGACTTAAGGAGAGCTTCAAAGATAAATTATAATTATAGATAATAAAAATAAACACAGCAACGACTTCAAGGTCAACATTAAGTTTTCAAGTCTGGGTTCTTTACCTAAACATGACATGCATTCCCCCACTGAAAGCCCTTACCCCACTCCAAATGGTGCTCACTCATCATCGTCGTCGTTGTATTTTGATCTCTGTGCTTATGTGCCTAATTACAGGCGCCTTTAGCTCGGTTAGTGCGGAGGGTGCTGCAGCTATGGCAATGAACAAATACATGTCAAACAGATCAGTCGGAGACGTGGGAGGAATGGGTAGTGCATGTGTGGAGAGATTTGTGCCGCAAGAGCGTATGTCCAGACAGGTAAGACGGAGAGTCAGAGATTGGCTGTCAAGCTCAGAAATTATGCAGCGGAGTCTGGAAAGTCCCAGGCTGCCTCCCGGCATAGCGCTCAAACTCTCTTGCTCCTACACTCCTTTTGCTCTGCCATGTTCTCTCCTGACGGCGTACGTGTGAACAGGTGGTGGCCACTCTCTCCATCACTGCTTCCCTGCTCCAACTCTCAGCGCACCAAAGACACAGGGAATGTGAAAAGTGCACCATTCTAAACTCCCATCTCCCGTCTTTTCTGATAGTTGTCCCTGTACCACTATGCAGGTTTTGCAGGTTTCTTTTTTCTTTTTTTTCCCCCATCAGCTTTAAAATCGGATTTCACCAGATTGAAATGCTCCTTGAGGTGCGGTCCCCTCCGCGCCAGCCAGCGGAGGCCAGAGGCGGTTGTCCGGTCGGTCGTCCGGCTCCACCCTAGCGAGCTCGACCCACTCTCACAACCCAGCGCAGATGCGGCGGTCTCGCCTTGGACGCTTTCCGCAGCTGTGTATCCAGAGAGCAATACAATGCTCAGGTCGGTCTTCACCCCGAATATAAGATGACCCCTCTTTTTTTTTTCTAGGACAACTTACCCCGTCTTATATTCGGGTCAATAACGTACTTTGCACAAAATAAAGTTGAATCTAATCTAATCTAACATAAACCAGAGTCAAGCAGCAATTTAACACAAGTCGAATCAATGAATGTTCATTAAATAAAATAAGAATAGTAAACGACTTACACAACGGATCAATTCAATTCGCCTCGAGGCTCACGGTCATTACAGAGACACACACACACACTTATCATCTCCTCAAAACTGTTTTCAAAAACATAGTTTGATACAAAAATATTGGACAAGGTATAACAGAAGATCTACCACCAGCAATTAAAACACATTATCAAAAAGAAGAAAGAAGCTAAAAAGGCTTGGGAGGAACAACAGAAAATAAAATAGAATGTGATCAGTGCAAAAAGGATTTTTTTTTTTTTGGAGCACAGACAGTGGACGTGCAGTGGTACACCTCATTCCTTTAGCATTGGATAAGGGCGCCGGGAACAGAGCCTGTCTGGAAAAGTCAATCAAGAACGGAAGAACCGTTTCATTCCTCCCTTCCCGACGATGGCCCGGTCTTCCCTGCAGGCATTCGCCGCCAATCAATCAATCCTACCACACAAATCCAAACACACGCGTAAACATGGCAACGCACCTCACCACAGCGGGTTGCGGTCATGCCCTGTGGTTTCGGGGAGCGAACACCTTCTGCTCACACATCTGCGCACAAATTGACACACGTGAGCACACAGGTAGAAACACCGTCATCACTGGTTTCACCACCAACACCTGAACACAAGTCAGTCCCAGCATCCTGCCCCACAGATAACATCTCTCTTCTCCTTCCTTTTTTTTTGCTCTCCGAGTGTTTGACCTCACACTCCTTATCAGCTGACCAGGTCCAGGTGACTTCAAAGTGAGCACTCAGGAGAGAGAGCGGTGAGGAAGGACCTCCCACAGCTGAGACCCCCTGCCGGGACCAAACTCTCACACCTCTGACTTCCATTTTCTCCCATACCCCTCACATCCCCCTCAGCTGCTGCTGCCCCATTTGGCCGTAATCAGGACACGGCATCACCTTAGAGGAGGTGGGGGAGGTGGGAGCTTAGACCTGACAAATTGGCGCATTCTTTTCCACCCATTCCCCCCTCTTTCCTAACCCTCTCAATCCTCACTTACTCGTCTCGCACACCCAGAGACCTCACTGAAAACTGCCGGAACCCCTGTCGACCCCCTCACCCACCTTCCTCACTCTGCCCTTGATGAATGCTGTCCTTGTGAGCGGGGGAAGCCACCATCCCCTCGAACCCACCAGCACGCACGCACGCACGCACGCGCGCGCACACACGCACAGACCCCTGCACTGGTGTTACTTGCAAAATCTTTAAATAGAAATGAAGTTTGGAGGACCACCGCCTTTGCAGGTGCTACCTCTCTTTGGTTAAACAGAAATGGACTCACACGCATGCAGTACCGCTAGAACACACTCCCATAAATATACACAGAGACCACATCTGGCCACAAAAACAGAAACCAACACACACTCTAGGCTACTCTGGTAGCTGTCACAATGCCATGTGACCAGCATGGAGCTTGGATTCTGATCCAACATTATGCCCCCCCAACACACACAAACACAAACTACCCCCCCCCCCTCTCTATTCCTTTGCCCACACTCCTGCTCAACATCAAACAAACACAAACTACCCCCCCCCCCTCTCTATTCCTTTGCCCACACTCCTGCTCAACATCAAACCACAGCATGTCTATCCATGCTCACCCGGCACCCCCTGGAGAGCGACGGCACCACAGCCTTGTGCATTCATGTGTGTGTGTTCTTTGCGACAACAACACAGCTATGTGCGTTTGTGCGTGTGTGCGTGTGTGTGCGTGTGTGTGTGTGTGTTACACATTTGGAGAAGCATGGACCGTGAGTAGGATTAGGTTATGACCGGCCAGTATACGGTGGCTGTTTGGCTATAAATACCTTCTCGTCTGTCTTGCAGAGTCACTGAAGGTGGCTCGTTAAAACTGTTTATTTTCAAGCCTGAGATGTGAAGTCAATGAATAAAAAATTAATTCCAGGAAGGCTGAACCTGTTTCCGTTTACAGACCTCTTATTAATTTATTAACAGTTATTGTGGATTTCTTTAAGGTTGTGAGATTGGTTATCATTTAAAAAATGTGGTTTCAGTGATGGATGGAACATACAAAATAAATATTTCTCCAGTAGAAAAAGACCATATATTTTTATTTAACCCGATAACTGCTTGTTTTTTTTTTGTTTTTTTTCTAAAAACCCTGTTCCAGGGGTTTAAACCACATCAAACAGCGTTTAGTTTAAGATTTATCCTATCTATCTTCTACTCAGCTTTTTACACTTGCAAATGGGCTTGAGAGATACTTCAGATCTGGTTGGCTGCAGAAGCAGCACAATTCTTTTTATCCTTCACTTTTAAATCACTAGGCTGAGCCACCATGGGGGCAATGTAGCAGTAATGGGTCAACTTTGCCCAGCTCCTGCTGTTTGTTGTGATCAGATGATGGTGTTTAACCCTTAACCCAAATTTGTATTGGTAATAAAGTATACCGACTCCAAATTGAATCAATTTAGACCCTATGAATATTGCAGCTTATAAATGAAAGAAAGTTCTTCAATCTTGAAAAAGAAAAACTCTATCAAGGTATTCATCTTGTTCGAGTTTATTTGACCAGCTGGTGAGACAGGGAGATCATCAATTTATTTTTGATGACTTTACCAAGTAGGTAATCAACAATAAACAATTGTATCTTTTAAAAATCTCGGGTTAAGGGACAGTAATGTCTACTGGGGACAAACGTGTGGAGCCACCCCATTTTGGCACACTGCAAAAACAAAGACAACAGAAGAGGATGGATGGGGCAGGGCAAGCGAAACCATCTTTGCCCCAGTCCTGTAGGTGTATGTTTGTGACAACACTTGTGTCTATGGTGCACTCTCTCAATTTCTGTGATGATGGCTTCTCTGACAGCACGAAGAAGCAGACTCATATAACATGACTTGGAAACGGTTAACCTTTTCCATCCTTTGCCAACCTTATCACACCAGCAGCTTTCATCTGGAGCGGATTAGAGAGGCTAGCACTTTCTTATCTCTACACCATCCTACGCGTCTTTCACCATCTCCCCCAGTTCCCGTTTCATTCCTCCTACACTGCACCCACCCCCTTCAATTCATCCATCTCTGTAAACATTCTTTAAAACATTGGTAAGTTGGTAAGAAAAATGAAAAAACATTCATTTAATTTTGCTGAATTATGAGAGTCGGATGTTAAACTGTAATACTGTACGTGCGTACATAAATCAGCTCACAGGCTCTTATTTACTTATGAGCACCAGCCAAGTCCACTGTGCTCTGTTTGAACACACAAAGTATGCAGCTCAGTTAAGGGAAGAGAGGTTGATCAATCAAACTCTTGCACACATATGCACAGATAGATAAGGTGCAATTATAATCAGAACCTACAACAATATATAACCCAAGTTGTGTATGTGTGTGTCATTTATAGAATGTGCAACAGTGTAACCAAATGTACAGGAACGCTTGCACAGAGGTTATGATTAACCATGCACTTATAAACAAACACACATACTCATAGCCTGTAATTCACAGTAAAACCAGTAATCCATCTTGTGAGGATGGCGTCCTTAATGGGAAGAGATATCACTGCATGCTTAATGGGAGTACGAGTTGCAGGGCGTGAGGGGTGATGGGAATTTAATCTCTGCCATCTAGCTCTATTAAAATGGCTGCAGATAGCCAATGGGTTTTGACAAGGCTACATTGTTGTTGACACCAGAGACCACAATGCATGAACATGAGCCACTCTGCTAACCAAACAGACCAATGCACATGTCACATGTACAAGTACACTGCTGCCGATGTTTGTTTTTTTTTTTTTTTTTTTTTTTTATAAATTGTATGTGATGTGTTTAAAGTTAAGCAATGAACCAAGACTAAAGAGTGAAGTCATCCCTGGAGGTCTGTCAGTTCTAAAGTGCAGTAGGTACATTTCGTGATCAGTGAACATTGCCTGCCCATCACCTCCAACACGTAACAGGTGGAGTGCTGTAAGTCATGAAACCTATAATGATAATGTATAATAGAGTTATAATATAATTAAGCACAGCCCAATGTGTTTCTCAGCATTAACACCAGCTGTTAATGCAGCTCTTTTTTTTATTTGTTATTTCATAAAAAAAGTCGAAAAAATATAAAAGTGTCGCCTACACCGCATTTTAGATTCTCTGCATACACTCATCTGACCTGAACACAATTTGTTTTTCCCCCAAAGGAGCAGCCCTAAATATTGCTCATGTATTATTATATTATTAACTGAACAATGACTCTTTCCCTCCGTGTGGCCCTCAGTGTTTAGATCATCACTATAGAGCGCTCACTGTCTGAGTCACATGAGCCGAAATAACATCAACATGTCATCAGCAGAAACTCATGATTCACACACACTTTTACAGATCCACGTGGACACACACGCACTCACACGCGCACACACACACGCAGACAGACAGAGGTTAGCAGAAGACAATCGCCTAGGTTCAAGTCCAGCCCGACTCCACCCTGCTTTCTCAACAGGGGAGGGAACATGGGAGCAGGGGTCGGCATGTCGGGTCGGACCGCTGCGGAGTGGCCAGTCTTTGAAGGAGGCCTGTGGCAGGGAAGGGTTTTCGGGAAGGGGAAATGCTCTGTTGGAAGTTTTAAATATCAGTGGAAAGGCTCTCTTTCTGCCACGCAGGGCAGCAGCAAACTGGCTTTCCTTTATCTTCCACTACTTATCCCACCACAACGGAAAGACGATGTCAAAGAAACATGTAACAGGAATATTCCCAGGAAGGGACGGCCTGAACAACTGCAATCTTATCCCTGAAGAGGAAGATTGCTTGCAGAATATTCAGTTTGAAATTCAGCAGTGAAACACAATGCGTCAACTTTTAACCTGCAGTGAAATATGTTTGTGGCTTAAAATGGATAACTCTGATGTGGTAAAGAGACGTGTAAAGTCAGCGGCTTACGGACAGATCATGATCAGGCCACAGGAGACGAGTAGGAACGAGGTCTGCTGACCCGAACTATCCCACGATCCAGCAGCAACCTGGCTCAACCACAAGCATAACCCCTGGCTATCCAGCTGTTTGATCCAGAAAACATCATCACATTCACACACACACACACACACTCCAGCAGGGAGTAGTGTGAGACTAAGTCTCAAGTTGCAGATAAGGCCAAAATGTACTTTCTCAGAATAAGGTCCGACTATCCCTTGTCCTCCATGTCAAAATACCAGGCTGTGGGAGATTGAATATTTCCTTCAGCAGTCACACAGTTCCTGATGTGCACTTTGTATATTTATGTGGTTAGGCTTTTAAGTGGAAGACATGTTGTGTAAGTCAAATGGCACCACCGACAAAAAGAACGATAATAATTCTAGGTTATAATGCAACACAACAGCAAAAAGACACAATGGGGTGAATATGGTCCCAAGCACTGTAAACTAAATTGGTGAAATAGGATCGGGACACATGAACTCACTGCTTCAGTTCAGTCGGTGACATTGATTGATGGATCACAGTGCATGTTTGAATTGTGGTAATTATTCTACACAGCATATCATGGGTTGGCAGCAGATTCCACAGGGGAAAGCCTGTGATTACATATCTAAAAATCTAACTGACACATGATAGTTATGTTGGTTGGTAACATAAATTTCTCTGAGAAGCAATTATAAAAAGAAATCCTTATAACATTGCCCTACAATGGGGGGGAAGGGTTCCTTATGTGGCATAGCTCCAGTGTAATGGTTATCAGTGACACTGAGGTTTAGGATTGCGCCAATCACAGTGCCCATACAGATGCAGATACAGATCCAACCAAACAAGACACGGTGCACATCACGGAGTGCAAAACCTCTGGTTCTCCGTCTTCCCTTCTAGTCCACTCCTCCATGACACCGGCCAAAGTGGCAAAACTCTCTCACCTGGGATTTCCACCTTCCCAGGGAGGCTGACCACAGCCGGGTCGCCTTGCCCATTTAACATGCGGGAGCGGATGTCTATGCTGGCTCACAGGGACCCATTTGAAGCTCCGCAGACAAAATCTCTTCCTCTGCAGTGATAACTTACACTTCATATGCATTTTCACATATTCAGAATCCGGTGTTCACTTCCTGTCTGTCTGAGATAAGAGGGGTAAATCCAGGCCCGGCTGAAAGATGGTGTTTTTAAATCATTTTCAAAGGGGCCTTGTTATTGCCTCTTGGAAAGCAGCCCAGAGGCAGCCGAATGTGAGACACTGAGATTCCAATATCTTGGTAGGATCTGAAATAATTATATTTTATATATAATATTTATGACAGGAGTTCATTACATTTCATATTTATTACAACGCTTATTATATGACTAATATGTTTAGTAATATTTTTCTCTCTGACACAAGTTTGTTGTGGAAAGCAAGAGACAAAAAAATCCACTCCAACTTTAACTGCCACTTGAGGAATTCTGCCGGGACCTGCCCATCACGTCGTCACCACGGTTCATCTCAATCCGACAGCAAGTGTCAACAGAGGCACACATCGAGAAATGAGAGCCGCTATTGTGTCTGTGACAATCTCCCAGTGCGGTTACACTTGTAAGCAAACAACAACATACCACAATGACACTCCTGGTCCTCTGCCAAGGCAGCCCCTGGCAGCTGCTCCTCTCAGCTATAATCACCAGCCCATTGAAGGGCAATGGTTGTTCCAGCTCTTTCTGCTGCCGCATGTCGAAAGCGTGCTAAAAAACAGATCGAAGCATTCATTCATCGCATTCCCATCGTGTTCCAACAGTCAACGTGTCCCGCTGCTGAGGCCATCACCTCCTATGTGCTTTCCCATGGGGCCACAGTCTGAGGTACCACAACATACTGAATTCTTTAAATGTCTTGGCAAGCGGAACTACTGCACTTAAAAAGAATAGCTTCGCAAGAAAGTTAAATGCTGCCTTTGCACAATGGAACAATGTATTCTACTGTATGTATCAAAGAACAATTAGATCGTTGGATCTGATAGAGATAACTCAGACATGCTAGGACTAGATTCCCAAACAGAAGTTGAAGAAGTCTAGATCATGCATACATTAACCTCTCCAGGTCAAACATTATTTACAAAAGTCCTGACTTGAGCTTAGAATTTTAGTACCAACTACAAAATCTGACAATGAGAAAGTCCAGGACAACCTAAAGACATGGCTGCAAAAAATATGCAGCTCCAGATAAACCCAATCTTTGATCGCTCAATAATAAATAGAAGTCACACCAGCATCTCAAGTATTTTTTTTCACAGGAACAACCTACTCCATATTTTTTATGAAAATCCAATTCAGTGTGTGTTCGCTTACAAGTTTGCTGAAGCCCAGTTTCATTACTCTGAAAGAGAGCTATGCCTCAATCCCCTTCTCTCTCCTTATGGTGAATAGTTGACATTGTACCTAATAAAACGTCCTAGTTTAAAAATAGTCAGATACAAATGTTATTGTCTTTTTTAACTGCACTATTCTGTGTTGTGTGTAGTCTGATACTCCTGCGTGTTACCAATATTAACTTTTTTATTTGAAGTATGTTTAAAGCAGAATTAATCAATTTCACCGTGCTAATTTTTGTCGAATATAGCAATCGTTAAAGACGGTAAAGAGTGTGGTTTAAAGTTATACAGCAAACGGGCTTACATCGAGAGTCTGATCCATAAATCTGCAGAAATGAGGAACAGTAGCTTTTCGACTTTGCATGTAGTTATGATGGGTCATGTTTTCTTACGTAAGCCACACGTCAAAGTCAATAAATGAGAAAAGAACCAAGAGCAATCATAAAACAGGCCTGCAACAGTACAATAACCCATGACTAAATCTTTCTCTCTCAGTGTGTTTGTGTGTGTGTGTGCGTGTGTGTGTGTGTGTGTGTGCGTGTGTGCGTGTGTGCGTGTGTGTGCGTGTGTGCGTGTGTGCGTGTGTGTGTGTGTGTGTGTGCGTGCATGCGCGTCCATGTGCCTGTGCTTGTGTGTGTTGGGCCCCTCCTCGGGGCAGCGCAGTGCTGACTGACACTCCAGTAATGCACTGGTATCTCTTAAACTTGAGCAGGGTCCAGGCGACGTACTGCATAAAGACATGTATGTCACTGAGAGCAGAGAGAAAGAGAGAGAGGGAGAGGAACAACTGTCTATCAACCATTCTCCGAGGCTTTGGCTGCCTTCAGCTCTTAATGCAAGTTTAGACACAATCCAGAGCAACAAAAGACATTGAAACAGAACTATTCTGCAACTGCAGGCATCGCCAGCTGTGGAGGCTCAATTTGTACAACAAGAATATTTGTATTTTCAGTAACCTCCTAATTTACTTGGCTTTCTGAAATAGTTTTATGTTGGTACACGAGTTGTATATCATTACTTTGATTGAACATTAACTTAACATTAACATAAGAGGAAAACAATATATTGTTAGCTTGATTTTTGTCATTCAAGTTTAAAATCTTGAATAAAGACAATTCAGGTTCATGCTGCTTTCTGAACACTTCGTTTGATTAGATCCGTTTCAATGTATTAATAAGTAATCATTTTGAATATACAGATATACTGAATTGTTGGCAGAAAAAGAAAAAGGTTGAATTTACTGCCCTGAATATATATATTTTTTTATATATATGTAAATTTAATTGAAATACTTTTTAATTGAAAATCCAACTTATTTTATTTTATGAAGATTTACCACACAATTAAATCTTAGACGGTTTACGATAATGTGTTACTGGCTAAAATATGCTTTCTCAAAATAAGCATCCAGTTTCCAGAGTTTTTTGGGTCTTTACTCAGTTAACACGGGAGAGTTTTATGTTTGAAACAACCTGGCACTATGGAATATTACCACGACAATGCCTCCACATGCCTCACTGTCGAACATTCGGACAGTATCACACCTGTGCGCGATGGCGACGGTGGAGGTTCGGGTGAGAGCGCGAGTATGTTTTTATTCAAGCTCCACAGTTTACAGCCTCGCAGCCCGAAGCACGACAGTTTAATTGGACTGTAATAAGATCAGCACGACAGATTGGTTTCACTGCACCGGGCGAGACGCTTGACTTTTATTACAACAGGCATCACTTGGAGACTATTATTGTAAACGTTTAGCTGCGGTGGTGGCCTGCACCGGCCACACATGTGTAAACACTCCGAGCTTAGATTACCAAGCCTTCTTCATGCCAGAGCTGATATTACCATACCAGTGGCATTGGGATGTAGGAAAGATTTAACATGGGACCAGGGAACCAACTCCCAGGTGTGTGTGTGTGTGCGCGTGTGTGTTTGTGCGCGTGTGTGTTTGTGCGCGTGTGTGTGTGTGTGTGTGTGTGTGTGTGTGTGTGTGTGTGTGTGTGTGTGTGTGTGTGTGTGTGTGTGTGTGTGTGTGTGTGTGTGTGTGTGATCACGGTCATCACTGTCAGATTGACTGGCCGGTCGGGGGAAAGTGTGAATAGTGCCCTTGCCAGTGTTTATGTATCTTTGCCCCCCCTCCTCCCCCCTATCATTTCATCATTATGTCCATAATTGCGGGAAGGAATGCTAAAGGGGAACCTTTGGAGACGTCAGAGGACCCTCAACCTTTGCCGCTCAGCGACGGCTACACTCTGACACCCCGAATATGAAGACTTCAACCTACAGCAGAGGACGGAGGAGAAGACCCAAAACGCAGCGGTGAAATGAATTTGTGCACATATGTGCGTGTAGTGCACGCTCACAAGGGATTAAACAAAAAAAAAAAAACACCCACTCTTCCTGATGTCATTTTTTTGTTTTTTGCTCAACCGTTTTGGTAATTGTTTTGTGTGTGCGTGTGTGTGTGTGTGTGTGTGTGTGTGCATACGTGTGCAACTCTGTGTGGAGAGAGAAGTAAAGAAAACAGTGGAGTGTTTTCTTTGGAGTTTGCCAACACGGCTCAGACACAGACGGAACACAGCAGAGATTATCTTCTGACTAATCATGTTCTGTTCTCTGCGAGCATGGCACTCATCATCACCCACTCACCTAAACCTCCTCCTCCTCTGCCCTCATCATCCTCTTCATCACCACCTACGTCTAATCACGCATGCACCCACACAGGTGGGGACGCAAAGTGATGCTACGGGTATCCTGAAGGTCCGAAACATGCGTGCACATGTGGCAGAATCCACTCATACATCAGGGTCACTTTCTATTTCTATTTCTATCACTTTCTATTTCTATTTCTATTACTGCAGTTAAAGCATGTGTATGACGTGCCCTCTGCTAAGAGGGCACTTTCTACAGAGATTTACACGCCTGAGAATCTTAAAGATAACAGCTCCGAGTTGTCTTTGACATCAAAATGATATTCTGAACACACCTGACTCAGCATGGCGGTTTGCTAACTTTTACAAATAATGCAGCTGAAACAGTGACATAATCAATCGCTCAATCGACTGTCGCAGTCAGTCGATTGAAGTTGGTTGTGGACACAGCGCGTTCACTGGCGTGTCGTTCTGACAGGGGAAGGAAATGACAGGCGCCATATGCGGCTGCTTGATCTGTTTACTTGGCAAACTACAACATTTTTTACCTCTATTGTCTATCTTCCACATTATGCAAAATGGAACCTGCGACATACTTGGATTCGGAAAAGTGGCCCTCTACCTAGTGTCTTTTTCACCATTATAAATACTCAAATTCAAAAAGATCCTTATTTAACTATGTTTTATAATGCTTTGGGTTGTGAAACAAAGATAGCCACCACTGACTTAAAAAATTCAGCGGCTGTATGTACATTCTTAGAATCAGTTCAAAAATACCCATTAGTTGCATCCCTACAGATGACCCGAGAGTAAATGTTCTTTATGTTTAAATGTGTAAAACACATTTGGCTGATTTATGCGATAATGCTAATGCAACATGGTTGGATTCATACGAAAACAAAGACAAGACATCTGTCTGCTGGATGAGCTCGGAGAGGCCAAGAGGTTACAATCACAAAGTCAACAGTTTGAAAGTGGCGTCATCCCGACAGTTTCGTTCTCATCCCCCTAACATGTCCATCAGCCTTACCCCTTTTGCCCCACCAAACGTCAAGGGCTAATGATTGATGGCGCGGTGGAAAACTGAAAACCATTCCTCTCACTGTCAGAATCGGCGCTCACAAATGGCAGAGCGGGGACCATTCATCACACTTTGCCACCAGCAGAGACATTTCTCATCACTGCCATCCATACCCATGCAAATGAGGATAATAACGAGGCGAAATCATGACCTTAATTACAACCCTACAGCAGCCTCAGGGCGAGGAGCGGCAACGAATCAGGTTTTCAGTTACACAATGTGAGACAGAAAGTGGTCATGAAAAGCTAATTTCTCACCTGTTTTCCCTTTGTGAGGACAGGGAACTAACTGAATACAGTCCTTGCGTGGGACAGGGATTCAACTTAAGGCTTTGGCATCCATATGTCAGTTATTTCTATAGGATTGTTAACTGTGTTTAAAAAACAGCTGCAATACTTAGAAAGTCCGGTTTTAACCAGACTATCAATTTTTTTCCACTGCAAATTGGAAGAAATTAAAAGCAAAATAAGACAATGAAAATGTGTGGATAGGTTGATAATGATCTTGTTTTTTTCAATTTGACATCTATGCATCTGGTATCACTGGTCAGAAAGTTCACACGCACTGAAAAGTGCAAAACAGGTCAACAATTGTCATATAGAAGGGCATGCTTATGTCTCATTTCACATGTTTGACATACATTTTAAATCATAATGTATATTTCTTATAAGAAATATATAGCCGGGTGTATTTGGACATCCTTGATCTGACATACTTGGTCTGGAGTTGTTTTTCATGGTTAGGCTGAAGACTGACAGATCCAAGAAAGTAAGATTGTAATGCTACAGCATGCAATGATATTTCCACAATAAAGTGTTTCCAACTTTTTGGCAACAGCTATGGAGGCAGGAGTCCTTTACCGGGTCAACATCCCAATGCCTCCACGCACAAAGCCAAAGTCCACAAAGAAATGGTTTTCCCAGTTAAGGTGTGAAAGAACCCGAACAGCCAACAAACTCTGACCTCAATCTAAGGCCTCTGAGATTAACTGGAACATAAGCTGCATTATGTCAGGTCTTATGTTATTATTCGTAATTCTTGTAATTGTGAGTGTTGATGCCAAACTTGAAGGCATAACTATGATGGGAAAAGTTTCAATATATTTGACTCAGCCCTTGAAAACTAAGAAAAAGTCGACGCCGCATGTCAGCTGAAGTCGGTCGTTCAAGGCAACACTACCATCTCTGTAATCATTCAACCGTCTTGTGTAGGCTGATGACGTAAATGCTCATGCTCCGTCTCAACCATTTATCCTGCATGAAGTGAATGCTCTAGTGGATAAATGGGAGAAAAGTCTGTGCAGCCATGTTCCTTCCTGGTGGAAAGTCTGACACCAGGAGAGTGACGTCTTTTGTAGCACTCGATTAATACCTGTGGTTTAAGCCCGACATGCTCATCCATCACATGTTTAGGTGTGCACATGCGTTTTGCAGGTGTCCACACACTCTGGTGTACACATAGTGTAATTATCATGCATTGTATGTGTACTTGTCCTTTATCAGCTTTTTTTGGATCACAGCACCTTTAATAGTTATTTTTGACAGTAAGTGGTAATAATACTCTTCTTATGAGAAAGCAGACTCACAAACCAAGTTGTAAGAATTTGATGTGATTAAAATGAAAGTTACCAAAATGTGTAAAATGATGAGATAAAATGTGAAATGTGCACTCCTTGATAAACATTCCTTTATTGCTCCCAACATTCTGTTTGAATATTTTGATTGAAAGACAAAATTTTAATAATAGAGAAAACCTATTGACAAATTCTTCTCAGTGATAGTAGCCAGTACAAGTGAAATGTTGGTGGTGAGCCAGGCACAGAACACTACTCATAGGAAATATCTAAGGTGATGTTATTTTGTGATACAATTAAAAAGCACGAGTTATACAA
The DNA here is from genome assembly GCA_016785305.1 of Colistium nudipinnis. NCBI lineage: Eukaryota > Metazoa > Chordata > Actinopteri > Pleuronectiformes > Rhombosoleidae > Colistium > Colistium nudipinnis. Next base: position 2,507,453 of record JAFBJU010000331.1, on the reverse strand, counting down.
ATTGCCCACAAAGCCAACACATGCCCTATACAGGTATTAGATCTTTGGGGCAAAACACAGTGATCTATGAAAAAAAAAAAAAAAAAAAAAGAGGTCCTCACTTTACTGAGCAGCTGTGCTCACTCTTTATTGCACCTGAATATCCTGCTCTCTCTCCCTGTCTTTCCCAGAATAAAGGCATGTTTGTTTTGCTGACAGGACATACGGTAAGAGTGGCCCAACCCTTTATACAGGTATGACAGCCTGATTTAAAGCTTCAATTTAAACACAAGCCTGCAAACACAAAGCAGCGGCAGATGTATTTAAAAAAAAATTGAAATAAAAATACTCATTCTGTGTGCACCGATGCCTTCATTAGGTCAATGAAACTCTATTATAATTATACTCATCTAGATTAGTTTCTAGGGTCGTAACTCATCCACTTCTCGTGTCGTCCATGCGAGCGATTCAAACACTGATTCTCTGCTTTATGGCCATTGTTCCTCCAATCATGAGTCCATGATGTGGTCCAAACAAGTGAGATCATAGCTCATTACAGCAGGCTTTTGTAAATAGACTGCAATACTAGCAGGATTGTTAGCCAACAGACACACGTTAGTACAAGGAGAACACCCAGACACACAGCCCTAACAACAATAAAAAGTCTTAAAATGGAATATACTGATTGGGAAATAATTAGGCTGCTTTTTTTGGGAGGGGGGCTGCCTTTTATCACTAAGCGGAGTTAAACATTGTTTTCATTGTGAAACAGTCAGACAAAGCATATTTTGTGACAAGTACGGCCACGACTTCGACTGCAGAGACACACAAATATGCCGTTAGCCGGGGAAGTGCAGTGCGTGTGTTTGTGCATGTGTTTTATCTGTGTGAGCACATAGTGGAGAAATTGGGCAGTAGCAGTCAGGACTTGTGTTCACAGATTAGCGACATTGTGTACCGCCCGTAATGAGCTTATGCCACTTATGTCGTGACTGAATAAGGTTGCATCTTCCCACAGCCAGCGTGGGTGTTTGAGGAAACAGTGTGAAGCTGCAGTGAAGGCTAGAGGAAAAAGAGATATTAGAAGGCATTTTCCTCTTGATATAATAATAACATGTATGCGTAGCTAAAGAGCCACCTCTCAAAACAAACAAGTGAAAATACAACAAATGAATCCAGTCAAGTCTTTTACATACAGCTCCACTAAGCCTTTCTGCTTATGGGTGTGTATATTCAGTGAGTCTGTTCCCCAAAATCCCATTGTACACATGATATGTCTAAGTCAACACCAATACAACCCTTAAGACAAATACCAATACTACAAAGTCAACCGAGCTGGGTGTCACCATGTCCTTTGTGAAAACTCACTTTGATCAAACAGCATCTTGGATTTGAACAGGTTTGTTTATTACAGGTGTGATTTAAGGACTCCACCTTCCCTGAAAGCACTCTGCTAAAGTTAACAGAGGTAACATAAATATCCGTCTGCATATATGATATATGCAGCCTCTCCGATTGATTTGATGGTGACCGTCGTACATTTTTGAGGATTAGTTTATCATAATAAACATATTTCTACACAGTATGTGCTGCTGTTAATTATGTTATGGTTCAATCAGTCTATACATTTCCCATTCAGAAGAATGACTTGCCATCAGCTGTGGCTCAGTATAATGATGATAATGAGTATAATGATACCATATTTGAATTTATATTTGAAAAGCTTCTAGGCAAATATTTATGTAAATATAGAAATAGATTATACATATATGTTTATACGATAGTGAGACAAATATATCATAACCCACACAGAGACCACTTGAAATTAGATGATGAAAAATCTTATAAGGCACTACATGACTTGTTCACGAATCAAAAACCCGCTCCAGATAAATCATTACACTACAAGCTGTAAACAGCTATGAAGATGATTATTATTGCCAAATGTCTCCCTGGAGAACATAATAACAGGAAGATTGAGGAGTTTGATAAATATTTAGTTTGATCCCTGGTTACCGTCATCTGTCTAACAACATATCTCCTCTCTTACCAACTACAGCAACATAAAGAAAAAGAACACAAAGCCAGCTTTGCACATTTACCAGGGCAAGTCTCGTATTGACAAATAACGCTACTGGCGACAGTCAATCCATAATATCTGAGCTAAAAATTTAATAAATTACATGCTGCTCGAGGAAGGCAGAACGTTAAGATGGGGAGAGGAAGATGAAGAGACTGAGGCTTGATGCAGCACATGATACAGCTGAAATCCAAAAGTTTCTTAAATAAGTAGCAACTTTTAGGCATATTAATAACCATAATCTCCATTGTAACTTTCCACTCTAGTATTCCTCCTTTTTTTTTAAGCTTTACCTAGTTCTCTTTTTTTATTTGACTTAAAAACCCTTGAAAACCAACAAGTGAATGGCAGGATGCCCTTCTGTTACTCTGCGTACAGAAGGTCTGTAGTGTAACAGACTGTCCTGCAGAGGGCATCGTCCTAGGGCTGCTTGATTGAACAAAAGCTTAAATCTTCAAAAGTAAAAAAAAAACACCAACAAACACTGAATTTGGAGCAGATAGAGCGCTTAACGGACTCTAAATTGGATCCCATTTTGTGTTTAATTTGTATTCGACACATTATTATTTATAATCACCTCAGCTGCTAATTATTTTCTTAAAAATTGCAAAATAACATGTGCGTTGTAAGGCTATATATGATATAAGGAAGCTGGACACAGCTCTGTATTTTTCATCTGAAAAATAAAAGCAACAATATTAAAATATACATTATTATTATTGTTTATTATTATTATGAATATTTTTTGACAATTGTAATAATTATAATCATTATAATAATTATAATTATAATAATTATAGGACAACATGTGTTACATATTACTTTTCTGCCAATTGATCAAATTAGTTTTGACATCCTGCATAATGAAGCCACCTGAGCACATTTTATTCCTCAGGATTAACCAGGACCCAAGGCTGTTAAATACCTGGGTGAAGTCCACAGTGGCTCATTGCTGCCATCTATAATTCACATGTGAAACTACATCTGCACAGTTCAGAGTTCTTTGGGGTTTGACTTAAGATGCAGATTTAGATGCATTCATACTAAGCTTTGTGATACTATTTATCGGCTAAGCGTATTTACTTAACAAACCTCAAAAAGTCCCCCTCCACTTTCTGCTTTCCCCAAAACTGCATGTTTCCATGTGTTACAACCTTAGCTGGAGGAAAGAACTGACTCACAAGTGGATCAACACATCTGACCCACAAAGCGCATCAACAAAACATTCCCTGACTCTGAATGAGGAAAGTGCAAACTTGTTTCTCTTGGCACATAAAAGTCTATTCTTACGCTAAAGTTCACTTTCAACCAGTGCACACGAGGCCTAACCTTTCAGAACTGGGATTGGCCGGGACAGTGAGTGATTTTGACCGCTGACTACCAGGCCACCAAGGCAGTACCGCCTCCCTTCTGCTCGTTCAATAGGCAGGAGTCATGAGCAAAAAAAAAAATCCAGATTTTATATACTGCTTCTCTGTTTGGCCAAACCACCAGCATCGAGATCCTGCAAAACAATGTTAAAACAATGGAAAACATGGCACCTCAAACACGCATGCAGGCACACACAGTCCTTAGAGAGGAATGTGCTCATTTGGCCCCAGGCAAGTTTTTATCCCATTGAGATACACACTGCAGTGCAAGTGTGGCACTGATGGCTGATTGGACAATTGTAATATAAACACCAATCAGAGGGTGAACAAACCCTGCCAATGGGCTCTTACAGAGACAAGACCGCTCATCACTCAGAGGGGTTTATAAAACGATCAACACATATGCTGGTGAAAACCAGGATTAAAACCAGAACTATTCAGGAAAAATGTTGTTTGTAAATACATTTCTGAGATAATCTCCCCTTTGGTATTTTTGCCTGGGGATGACAATGAAGAATCACTTTTCAATTAGCCATTCACTATTCTTTTCAACTTTTCATTTTCGAAGAAGCCATCTTGTTTTGAACTGTGTAGCAATACCACTTTGAAAAAAATCTAATGTACCGGTAAATAAAATTGAAAATTAAATTCCACACTCACACTCGACAGTTTCATACGGTATGTGTTTGATATCTTTTCAAATTGAAAATTAAAACGTGGATATTCATTGGTGGTCAAATGTTGAGATCTTCAATAGATGTGTTTTATAACAATAGCCAGTTGAAATCCATGCACTACACCAGTCATTACACATTGTACACTGTACAAAGCAGTGCAAATGAAGTATTTATATTGATAAAAAGTGATTATCACTGTATTGTTAAAGTACTTTATTTAAAAACGTCAGCACTTATGATAAAAGAATAAATCTAGTTTCAAGCGACATTTTCCACATGACATGTTATACGTTTACTGCCTAAGAATTAGGAGAAGTTAAAAGAAATAATCACCCCTAATTTGACTGTAATGAGGTCAAAAACGTGCTTTCAAGCTCAAAATTATTTGGTGATGACATAATTATATCTGCTATCTGGTAGAACATGTCTTTGATATAATCCAATATTTTTTAATACTTTCGTTTGTATTGATAGTGAATATTTTTTTATTTTATGATCCATATCATGTTGGAAGCTCTAAAAACTCATTGGCTTATCAAAATCATGCTTAAACTGTTTGTATTGGCAGTGTAAGTACAGGTATTTAATAATTGCTGGCTTGTAAAAGCCTCATGACAATGCATTTTGACATAATCCAATGGACTTTTAGAGCGAGTTTTACTAGCCACAGGAGACCAATCCCGACTCTAAAAGAGGCATTTAATGCTTCCATTCAATTGATAAAAAAGAAAAAAATCCCCAAATTTGGAAGCGCAGAGCTTTCACTGGAAAGCAACAACAAGCTAAACTGGCAAGTGCTGCGTATGAAAATGCCTCCTCGACAAGCCAACGAGACAGGAAACTGAGGGAACAAACAAACTGCAGCGTACTCATAACCGACACACACACAACGCACAACTGGCTGACACCCGGGGAGTCAGTCCAACTCAGTCGGACTACTGACAACGATTGCATAACATGCCAGGAAACTGTAGTAGTGATTTTACCACCTTTGTAGGAGAGCAAACTGCTGGCACGCTGAACAATAGTTGATTTCGTCCTATAAACACATCAACACATTGAACAAACAGCGGGGAGCTTGGCGGGGAAACAGGCATGTTAAATCCTGTGCGAGTCTCTGCACACCCGGATGGAGGAGAGATTGAGAGCGATCTGTTCCGAAGATAATGCCACGATGATAAGTCTTTTCAGGGGGGCATTTGGATACGGATAATGAAGGACGTGGGTGAAGGAAGTCCGTCTCCTGAGCGCTATCTGCGCTTTTGTCTGCACAAGCCATTACAAAGAGTGAAGTTAGAACTCCCTGCTGCTTCATTCCATTTAACCTCACTCCTAAGCAAGCTCTCCCTTCATCAACCCCCAAAATGTGCAACCCGTGTCTGCAGCAGTATTAAGGGCTCAATAGAGACCTTGTTTTTTTTGAGGCAATCTTCTTGGTTTTAATATTTATTGACTCCAACAACAAGGATTGCATTTGCTATACTTGCATTTGTCCAGACTTTTGTAACTTTAATTGGTTACAAAATGATATTTTAGCCATTTATTGTACTGCTTCCATAAACCAAATGGTCCCTTTTGGATTTTTTTTAAGTTACCAAAGCGGACTTCTAATTGAATGCCTATACTAGATTAGAAATAATCTTTTGTGACTTAAACAATGTCCAATAAGAAAAGACAAGATAGGGAGATCCAAATCTCACGAGACAGAAAGTCTTTCCACCCATCTCATTGAAAATGATATGTTGAAACTGCAAAGAGTGAAACGTTAGTCATGATAACATAATATTGCTTCAGGGGAAAGATGCCAAAGGACAAAGATCAAACTGATTGGCTCATCTGCTGTTTCAGCCACAAAGAAAATAAAAGTCCCCTCTGTTTCGTTTGAATGCTGGTCTTTTGATACTGCAGCTGGCCGCTCTCTGGTCGTCCAGCGTCCGACCACATTTCCCTGCACACTTCCACCCCTGCAGCATTAGAAAATAGCCTTAACTCTGTTCTCAGTGATGAGTCTGCATGGCAGAAAACCAACATCTCAAACCAAGTCTACAACTCATGGTCCCTGGGCGAGTCTGACGAACAAGCTATCCTCAGGAGGGATGTCCTGCAAGACAGGGAGTGGGCCGGTGGCGAGGAGAGAGGATCTGAGGAGGTGTGACTGAGTGATCTTTTCCTCTGCAACGGGGCAGACGGGAAATTGCTCCACACCACTCCTGCCAGTAATCCGGCAGGCCGAGCTGTACAGTGTGGGCAGCGTGAGGTAATAGGCTACTAGAGCTCAGTTACTGGTGTGGAAACAAATAAACACAAGCCGGCCTTTTACAGGTACAGGGATTTTTTTCTGTCACTCTTGAGTGCGTGTGTGGCCCGTGGATGATCCTCCGTGTGGGAGGTGGGAGCAGAGTTACGGCCTCTGACCACAAAGGATGTGGAGAGAGGAGTCACTCTCCCACTCTCTCCTCATTTGTCACCGTCTGTCTTTCTTCTTTTGTCAAGTATTATCCTCACTACTAGGACATGCTTACAGTTTGGCTCTCAGGATGGCAATGACGATTGGTCCACCACTTAAGCCACGGCGAAATAACAACTGGTCAGATTGATTATTATTATTACAAATAAGAGAAACCAGATATTTGCCCAACTCCTTGGAGATATGTAAACCTCTTTTAGCTCATTGGTTTTGCAATTTTTATTGCAGCAGAAACTGATACTATACCCAGATGATATGCAGGCTTGCCTGCTTTACACAGGCATTCTAAGAAGCGAGAAATTGGTTTTGTTAAGAAGCTGCTACTATTGAAATGCAGTGTCTCGCATTTACAGACAAATGTCCTTATTATCAACGATCCGACTAAGCTCTCGGCTCTATATCCCACACAAACCACCATGGTGAAGAAGGATAGATTTTGTGTCAGATCCCAGTTTGGGGGGGTGGCGCCGAGGAATCTCCTGGGATGGCCACAGAGCTCGGAGACAAAAGGGACATTGTGGCAGAGACCGGCCCATCCAAGAAAACATTACTTCCTGTCCCATCAGCTCCGGCATCCTCCACACATGAGCTGCTCACTTCCCAGAACTGAGGGTCCCCTTTTTTTTAACTGTTAACCATTTACAGCAGAGGCCATTTTGACCAAATGCAGCATCTGGCACTCAAACAAAGCTTTAACTCACGATCAGGATGGATCTTTATGTGTGTGTATGTGTACTGTATATTTGGAAATAATAGACATGAAAAACCAGAGTGACGCAAATGAACTGTGTGGGAGAGATCAGGTAGTTTGCTGATAAGGTTACAAGTTGCATTTTCCCAGCAACAAACATACAAGGTTAGAAAAGAGTTGGTGAAAGAAGTAAAACATCTATTAAATAAATAAAGAGATTTCTCACGATCTGGCATAGAAAGAATGCCTAAGATTATTGTATATTACTAAATGGCTAGGCACACGCAGGGGCCCTGAAGTCTTTATGAATTGTCACTGATTTCAAAAGCTGCTGTTAAATAAACACATCTGAAATGACGCATTTTAAAAATGCGCTTGAATGAACTAGTAAAAAAACTTGAGATTTTTTTTGGTTACAACACCCCAGACGCACAATGGCAAAAGACAATCTGCACAGCTTTGGAAAATTAATTTTTTTTGCAGTGTTTTCTTATTCTAATTTCTCATTTGCATTCAGAGCAGACAGCAAATTAAGAATTTCAATGTACATGGAACTTGTTCTACTGTATAATTGACAATAATTGCTTGAATCTTCAATGTTGAATCTTGAAACTGCTCAAAATTATCACAGAATGATACGAGTATAAGGAGAACAAATGTTGCCGGAATGTGTATTCACTTTTAACGACAGTGTTCGCACTTCAAAACCAACCCAGGCATAGTGATTCCATGGAAAGAAACGTAAAAATATTTATCCATCACAAAGGTTGACTGACAGGTGGTCTTGATTTGGAGGGACACACTTTGTTACATGCCCAAAGAACCATGCAAGCTTGCGCGGTCACTCTACCTTGACATGACTCTGAGCACCCAGGTTGTAGACCTCTGTCGGCTTCACCTCATTGATGATCTTCACCAGACATGTGCTGTCAGTCAGGTCACCATAATGCAGCTTCATTTCTGACAGATAGTCATAAAACAAAACACCATTAGTTAACATTTAAAACAGGAGTCACTTCAAACCTAACACAGACATTCACTTTCATGCACAGCAACTCACATATCTTAATCCTTCACATATTCAAGACATGTTTTCGTGCGCATACATTTGATTTCTTCCTTTGAAGAAACCATTTTTTGAATAGTGGCCATGCCATTACCGCAGAATGTCAGTGTGAAATCTGAAAGTACATAATCACCAATGCATGTGCATTAAGACACGTTTACATGTTCCTGTGTGTACCAAGCTCTCAATGAATGAATGTCCTAACAGAAAAGACTGCCCCAGGAATAATAGCATAAGTAAAACAAATCAAAAAGGGTTTATGACCCTTTGTGTAAGGGAAATTGAGGCAAGTAGAGGAAAGGTAGCCCACTTACTGCCACACGTGTGTGACCGGCGGTTCAGGTAAAGATGTTCAATGCGACCAGTGTTGAAGGAGCTGGAACGACGCAAAATCCCATGAACCTAAGAAAGAAAGAAGAGCTGAAGACATGGACACAAACAGATGCATTCATCCTGACCTTCTGGATGATTGCTCCAGAAAACAACCAGAAGATTGTGGGTTCATGATCAATTCTAAATAAAAAGCTTTAGACGATAAACAATCACAAAATATAAGCAGAAAACTAAACATATTTCCTATCCAATATTAACTGCAGCTCTAGCCACCATGACCATGCTTTATTTGTTTAAAAGCAAATAAATCCATATAAAATCCACTACTCACTATTCACTACTGGCTATAGAGGATATCTACAATTAATATCTCACTAGTCACAATGTATAACATTTATTACAAGCTAAATTTTTGTACGTATGTAACTTGCTTGCCGCTGGTCAACCTTAACCACTCGCATGATGCCAATTCAAACTAAATTACATATATCTGTAATACATTGTTGCTGTGCTGTCATTATCTGTAGTTGTAGATTCAAATGAATCCACAACTCTATTCTCCACTTTACTGTATTTAAGAGTTTATCTTAAAAAAATCTTTGGCCTCCGAATATATTTTTCATTGCAACAATATTATGTCTCATGGCTCCGGCTCACTGTGTGTTTAATGCTGCCTGTGATGCGAGATCTGTACCGCATGTACTGAGGGGGGATGTCTGAGGAAGCTCTGCTCATGGAAGATAACAGGACCCGATCCAAGGGGAGTCCATTAGTGGGAGGACACTGTGCCCTGACCTCACTTCCTTTATTCACTGTGCATGTGTGCTCCTCTTTAATGCCTACTCTCACCCCATTCCCCCTCCACATCCCCAACCTGGACCCAGTCCCGTTTCCTCTCTGTCTGTGAATTTGACCAGGCTGCAGTGAAGGGGTGTGTGTGTGTGTGTGTGTGTTTCTGCTACACATCTACAGGCAAGTGACCAAGCAGCTACTGTCGGGGAAACACAATGAGATTTGGTGGCAACTTGTATGTTTGTGCAAATGCGCTGAACGTATTCGCTTTTCAGAGGTGTGAAACTACCACATGCAGCCTCGGTCAGCCAGAAACACATTGTTAACCTGCGTCTGTTGACATGCTGTAGTTTCTTTTTATGCTCCTGAAAACACATGGTGTAGCAGGTGAAGGTTAGTAATAACAACAATTTCCCTGTTAATGGTCTGACCGAGGGGTAAAAGGTGAGGGGTTAACAGGCTCAAAGCAACACAAACGCTCTTATCAGGGTGAGACGTGAGTCAGTCCATATATGAAGTTGACTTTAGCATTACATATGCAGTCTCTCTGACACTCCCACACACTCCTGTGGACTGGATGCTGCTTATCAAGGGAATGTCGCTCTGTGTGTGCGCGATTGCTTGTGTGTGTGTGTGTGTGTGTGTGTGTGTGTGTGTGTGTGTGTGTGTGTGTGTGTGTGTGTGTGTGTGTGTGTGTGTGTGTGTGTGTGTGTTTCTCTCACCATATAGCCTTTTTCGATCAGGAACTCAGCGAGGTAGGAACCGTCCTGAAAAGAGGGAAGACAACACCAATTAAAAACCTGTAATATTGTGTGACCCAGAAATGCTGAGTTGATTTAGTCGTGCGGACTGAATCACTGCAACACAGCAATAGTTTATTTTCAACTTTTTTGAAATGTTATGATCAGGAGGACATATTAAACATTACTGTATACATGATCCAGACCATATGGTCCATTATATTTATTTATTGTTACATCTAATGATATACTGTACATACAATGAATATTATTATATATTGCTGCTACTGATAATGTCCATCTGAGACCTGGGGAAAGAGAAAACACCGAGATAAATCCACCAAAGAAGCTTGGAACAAGCAACCTGCCAATCATACTGAATATCTATGCTCAAAGAAAACTGGTGCCAATTTAAAATATAACAAATACCATAAATTAAATTGGTTAAGGGTCATCCTGATGTCTGTGAAATAGGAATACGGTGATTTATAGGGACCGCATAAGATGCTAAACAAGAGTGGTCAAAATAAAGAAACAAATAAATATATAGTGTGTTCTCGCATGCGTGTGTGTATGTGTGTGTGTCCGCGAGTGTGAGTGAGAAAGAGAGAGACCGAGCCCTGTCAATAAGGTCTTGTTCCCTTCACCCATGTTACTCCTCGTCTTTTTTCCCTGCTCAGACTTTCCGACCGCACATTCTGGAACAGTCTGGAAAATTCCGAACCAGTCATGGCATTCATCGCTCAATCCCCCTCACATATGTCCACACGCGTACACACAAACACACGCACACACTGCCAGCGTGCCAGCCCTGTGCTTCCTCTCCAGTACTGGAGGTAACAGTGGAGTTGGAGGGCAGGGAGCAAAGGAGAGAAAGGAGGGCGGGAAGTCTGCATGGAGCAAAGTCAACAGAATTGCCCATAGAAGATTTACACACCAAAATAGATTTCGCCTTTATACATTAAATCATGGGAGGACAGCAGAAAATAAACTGATGGGCACGTAGCCCTAACATTTTCTATACAATGAGTTGCTGCAGACAGGTTGGTAATAGCAGTAGCAGTAAACCTGCTTTGAAAATAAATCCATAATCAATTAAAAGCTCAATTTCTCTAGTTTTAGTGTTTTTTTATGTAAACAGATTGAATTGGGAATTATGCATTTGGGACAGTGGGTTAAAGAAATGGAAATCTATTCTTATTACTCTCTTCTTTCAATTACTATCTGTTTTCATGGAGAATAATCTAAGCAAAATAGAATCCAGCCATGACAAATGTTATACTTTCCACCCATGGTTTAACCAAATGTCTTGAAAAAAAGTCTAACACCATCTACTGATGAAGACTGGGAGCTGCAGGTGGAGGCAGCAGATTTTTTTGGTAAGGTTTGAGAATGAATTAAATGGTCATGTGTGGTTTTAGCAGTCCTCATCAGTTTTGTTATTGCTCTGAAACGATGCTAGATTTGTTTAAAACATAACTTAACAGCTAGAGTTTTCAACAAAAACACACACAATAAATTGTTTAAGAGTTTGGCAGTTGATTTCTTCATACTAATGCTGAAATCGTTTTCAGCATTTGCAGGTTGAACCTTTCGGCAGTCAGTTGGCGCTGGTGCCCAACCTGTTTCTGCCTAGCCCGTGAAGGGGGGTGGGGTGGGGGGGGGGCAATGGCAGCCCCTCACCCGTCCCCACATCGTTCAAAGATCCAGTCGGTGTCATGTTTTCCTGCCCCTGTGCCAGGGTCAAAGCGTTCCATGCCAGACCAATATGGAAAACAAGCCTGAAGAGCTGCAGCTCTGTTTCAAAACAAGAGGCTCCTTTGAGGCCGTATTAGCCCATAAACCCTGGCCTCACCTCGCCGTTTCCTGTTATGGGGAGTTGGGCGCTCGGTGGGAGCAAGGGAGGTGCGCATACACACAAACACACAAACTACATGTTCACCTGCCAGGTCAATGCCATACAACTAACTCCCCAAAGACTCATTTTGGCCTTTGACACAATATGATCACTCTACTCTGTAGCTTAAGTGAAAATATGCCAAAGTGCTGGTCCAGTCCAGGAGGGTGACGTTTAATTGAAGTATAGGAGGTTTCACGATGGTTTCATTTTTGCATATTGGAGTTGTGTGAAGTATTAACTGAATACATAAGAAAATAAACAACACGACCATCTGTATTAGATGGTGGTACAGGTGCTAAGTGCATGCATTTTTACAGGAAATGTATCTGTACATGAAATAAAAATAGACAGCAAACCAGGCACTGACAATTTAAACAAGATTAGAAGTCAAAGTACACATTCAACACCAAATTATTTTATCTAACTAAGAGAAATGTTGAAAACATTATATTCAAGGATGAAGTGTGAATGTATTCTTTAAACAAGCATTGTTATAAATATGATGCATGATGGTACATTTTTTCATCTGGTGTCAGGAAGGGTCATTTTAGCCATGTACACCAAAAGGTACCTGGAACCTTACGTCTCAAGAACTTTTTTCAATTACAATCAAAGAATTATATTCCATATTGACTAATAATCACTGACTGGTGATTCTTTTCTGGATTCATCATTTGGTTCATAAAATGTCAGGTAATGGGGAAAACTGATGAGAATCTGAGAATCTACCAGAGCTCAAGAGGATTAATCCTTGTCCCAGAGATATTAATTAAAATACATTCACATTTGAGAAGCAGGAATTTAAATGTGGGTATTTTAGCATATCTGTACATCAATGTTCATGTGCATATTGAAACACAGAACTGCAATATACATCCAGAGAGAAGAAAGGAGTATGGTGAATGTACATGGATTAACTCCAACACTGTGGGTCTGGCACCCTCTGGTGGCGTAACAGTGCATAAGCAAATTAGTGGGGCCTTTACAAAAGGTATCACTGGGTCAGTGGATCTATGTGACCTCTGATTCCTTCTCATTGTTAGACTACCTGAATAACAATGAGGAGGAAAAGACTAATGGAACTAACATATCTGACCAAGTACAAAATGTAAAGAATGCAGTGCATGTACCTTGAATTATGCCCTTGTTTATCTGAAAATAGTTAAATGCCATACAGGCATTTATTTTTCCTTCGTCGTAAGCTACGAACGAAACACTCTTATGGGCTTTCTTTAGGCCACAAGCTGAGGCAACAAAGTATGCCACTGGTCTGAAAATAACATAGCCTTTGAAAAAGCGGCAATCATATAGCACATCACCAGCCTGGACCGAATGACGTTCAATCATGCTGACAACTAGAACAGCCTAGAAATGATAATTTTCTCGATATTAACGCCAATTCAAGGCTTACTTGGCTTAAATGAAATATTATAAGAATACGGATTATAAAAGAAATACTGGTGTAGGAAAATCTTAAATAATCAAGCCAAAAAATATATATTCATTATGAAAAAGTGCTGGCTTTAGTTTTGGGACCCAAATATTATACAGAAAAGCCATGGACACAATCTTAGTTGCAAACATTTGCATATACGCAAGTAAAAAATTCCCATTGAATTTAGAATCAACTAAAATGTACATTGTCGCCAATTCTACAAATACATTATACCAAAGGTGACTGTCAACTCCACATTTGTGTTGCCTTTTTAACAGCATCTGAAATCGACATTTCTCCCCGTCTTTCCTCAAGTTGCCAGACCTAATTCAGAGGAAGAATCTTTCTTAAAGGAGCCGTTAGCAGCCATTATGGGTGACACAAGAGTTGTGTTCAGGCGTTTTTTGCTTTATGATTCTTGTTGTTGGCTCTCGCTCAGACTCTATCCTGTTACAACAGAATCAGTGGAACCGGGAAAGAAAAAATGAAAATGAGAAGCTTGTAGAATGAACTTATAACGACTCCGGGGGTCGTATTGCAGACCCTCAAAGCCAAAGTATAGTTTTGCTGTCAAACACTGGGTCTTAACCTGTCCTCTTGGTAACCCTGGCTCGTAAAACAGCAATATCAGCCAGAGCCCCTGCCCGGCTCTGCAGCTCTGCCTTGGCACTCAGGTGGTCTCCCATAACTCACACCCTCCTACTCCAATACTTGACACTGAGACAGCACTCAAAGATATTCAGACTGAGCATCATGCTGCCCTGAAATTTATGAACAGTAGTTAGCCAGGCGATTTATGGCATCACTGTGACCCCGCTGGCCCCTAGCTAGTGACTTCTGTGATGGTCTATCCAGATGTCTGCCTGCCTTCCACATTGGCTCTCAGTATTCAGCAGTAACACCGTGACCGGCAGAATAAAAATGAATTAACATTGTTATTCTTCTTTTTTTCTGGTAAGTGCGAGGAGGAGAATGAACTTCAGAAAAGCGTTGCTTGACGAAGAAATGTGAGATGCTGGAAATTATTTTCCAAGACCTCGATAGTTGTCTCTCCAGGGCTGAAGTCTAGGAACAGTTAACCATTAAACGTCCTCCAAGTCGTCTGCAAATCACAAACTGTCAATGTTCTACTGCATGTGCACATGCCCACAAAGCACAAACATTCAGACTAAAAATACTCACATTTAAATGCACTCAAGGCCATTGATGCAAATGCCATGGACAAGTTCATGTTTCCAACACAGGTTGTGCGTTAGCCACATACAAAACAGGCCCAGAAACTATAAATTGTTGCCTCTCAAATGAAGTGTCATGAGGTTAAGAAAAATCAATCCTGAAGGATGCAACTATTTGTTAATATTTTTATTTGTCAGATATTCTGTTTTTCCACATCTGAGAAAAAGCAGCAAAATTGTGACAATGGAGAAGCTGAAAACGGTAAATGTTTGTCGATAAGGGTTTTGGTTTTAAAACAAAGTATGGTGGTTGCACTTGTTTTCTTGACTTCCCGAAAAATTATTGCAACTCTACAGCACTGTAATGTTGTAATTGTAATCCAGCATTTTGTGGAATCAATCTTCCTGGGGATCACGGCTCTCTTGGTGTAGAAAGAGCATAATATGACGATGAAACCTAGACAGTGATCCTGCCCCCCACACGCACGCACGCACGCACGCACGCACGCACGCACGCACAATAAAGGAAATAAATAAACGCGAATAAGGCATACATTACTTTTTCAGTTATTATAAATGCAAGTGTAGATTTAATCATTTAGATTTGTGGTTATGAGTTTTTTTTTGTCATGCTACTACACACAATCTTTTGGTGTAGTGGAGAAAGGGAGTTGGCCTCGACACACAACGGGAACCTTTTAAACCATATTGACATAAAACGACAGGTAAACACAGGTGGGACTACTCACATTAACAGTATCTGTGTTGACGGAACCAACCCTTTAATTTCATTATTACCTAAGGTGTGAAAAGACTACTGTCTTCGGCACTGCCTCATAAGATAAGGTAGACACTTAGAATGCGCTTTTAAATGTAAATGAACATCTGTTCAATTTCAATCTCATGGCGTTTACGGTAGGGCTAGCTTGAGGAGATTCAGCTCACCTGGTCTGGCTGCCCTAGACAACAAGGTGGCAGTCTCTTCTCAGGCTTACCCCCTGCTTTAGTTGTGTCAGAGTTAGTTTCCCTTTAAATTATTCTTCTTTTGGTGAATTCCTCTTGTTAGCCTTGGGCTGTTTAGACAAACATTGACAAATATTTGCATGTCTGACAATACAAATAATCTCTGATAATACATACATTATAATACATACATACATACATACTGTACATACATACATACATACACACACACACACACACACACACACACACACACACACACACACACACACACACACACACACACACACACACACACACACATACATACATACATACATACATGGCTGTTCACAGAGTGCTGTATCCACGCATATTCAAAGAAAGTTGAGTTGAAGGAAAAATTGGTAGAAAAAGGGGCAGAAGCATCATGGATAACCACAGCCTTGAGATGATTCTGAAGCAAAGGGCATTCAAGAATTTGGGAGAGATTCACAAGAAGTGTACTTACACTGAAGTCAGTGCATGAGTAGGGGTCTCAAACTCGCAGCTCTTTGTGGCCCCCTACTTGACATCAAAGTTTAGAGTTAACGTTTTAGTTTTTTTTTACCACTCAAAGAGCCATTCCCACAGAAAAGAAAACACTGGGAGCCACAAAACCCTTTTTACATTTAAAATGCAAGAACACTGCATGCAACTTTTTTTTTGCCTGTTATGCTATAAATAAACAAACCATAATGTGTTGCATTTATGAAATCAATTAACTCCTTCAGAGAAAACGAAGTTGCATTTCTGCACGCAACAAAAACATTTGAACTCCTAAAAGCATATTAATCTGCCCATGTAGCATTACACGTTCTGTTTACTTCAGACACTTTTCTTTTCTCAGAATTCTCCATAGTTTGCCTACCTGGGGTCGAAAAGAAACCGCACGCTGGTGGGAGTCAGACATTAGCGGTTGTAGCGCATAATAAGAATCTTCAAATTTAGAATTACATTTTAAAACTAACGAACTTTGAATTTAATCAGTTGTACTTTTTTTGGAATACTGGAAACCCTTTTTTTTGTGGAATACTTGATGCAGCCCAGCCTCACCCAGACTCTACCTCCAGCGGCCCCCAGGTAAGTTGAGTTTGAGACCCCTAGCTCCAGATTCTAGAGCTACTACACACAGAAGTATACACGACATGGGCTCTGTCAAGTCACTCCAGAACCAGATACAACATCAGAAGCATCTCAGCTGGGCTATGGAGGAAAATAACAGGATTATGGACTTTATGGACCACTTTCTCAGTGGTCCATAAAGAAAGAAAGAAATAAAGAAAATGTTGCATTTTATTTGAAAATCAAGGTCCCAGAATGCTTGAAGTCCAGTGTGAAGTTTCCACAGTCAGTGATGATTTGGGGAGCCATGACTATGTTTTATCAATGCATTTATCAGAAGGACCTGCCCACTGCCCACACTGCCAAAAGTACCAGGACCTGGTTTAATGGCCTATGGTATTCCCGTGCTTGATTGACCAGAAAAACTTGCCTGACCTGAACCCCATACATAATCTATGGAGGATTGTAAAGAGGAAGATAATAGACACCAGACCCAATAATGAAGACCAGCCTAAGGCCACTATCAGAGCAACCTGGGCTTCCATGACACCTCAGCAGTGCCACAGGCTGACGGCCTCCTTGTCACGCTGCATTGATGCAGGAATTCATGCAAAAGGAGCCCCGACCAAGTATTTAGTGCATATACGTAAACAAACTTTTCAGTCTGCCGATATTGCTGTACTAAAAACCAGTTATGTAATATTGTACTTTTGAGAACCTGAATTTTGTGTTTTCATTAGCTGTACGCCATAATCATCCAAATTAAAAGACAAAAAGGCTTGAAATAGATCACTATTTGTGTAACGAATCTATATGATATAAGAGTTTCACTTTTTGAGTAGGATTCCAGCAATAAATGAACTTTTCCTGAAGATTCTAATTCATTGAGATGAAGATATATATAACATGATAGCAAGCACCCACGACAGCATGTGCATTCCAGTGACATCGTAACTCTCACACCCAATACAGGTAAAGCCAGTTATGGCAGACCAACAGTCTTCTCTGCTTATTGGTCTGGCTTTCGCGGCATGTGTGTGCGTTGACACGTCATGCAATCAAACTGTATGCATCTCTCGCTCTCTCTCAGAATTACAATTACAATTAATGATACTATACTATACTAGATTAGTTCACTTTAATCAAAAATCTACTTCTATTTTTAGGATATGATACACTCTATCAAAGTGTATTATTCCATATATGTCATTTCGTTATAAGGACCAAAAACCATCCAAGACTTGTTAAATCTGGCCAGCAGCCACCCTGAGAAGAACCGTTTAGACCACAATTTAACAATACTAGTTTGTTACACAGTGGACTAACACTCTTTATATCTGACACAGGTGAAAAGAGATTCTTCATGAAGAAACCACGACAAACACACATCGACGACGATCGTGTCATCACACCTGCGCGTGTTAACAGGTCTCACATTCATCGACAGACGGCGGCTGATGTGCTGAAGTTACCTGTCCCGTGATGCCGGTTATCAGCGCCACCTTGGCCGGGTCCATCTTCGGCTGTCCGTTCTCCGCGGGGCAAACGTTAGTAGTCTCGGTGCTCTGAGCCATCTCTTACCGGTGGGGTGTTTGCAGTGGGATGCCGAAACCGGACGACGGAAGCAACAAAGCCGGGTATGTGTATTTCTACAGTGTGTGCACTGACGAGCTTCTTGAGCATCAGTACTTCAGCAACGCATGACGTACAAGGAAGAGCCCGCGACAGCAGCCAATAGGAGGAGCGCAAATAGCATCAGTCAAAGAGCGCTGAACAAAGACTGTATGTATGAGAGAGCTGCGGGACTCGTTTGACACAGCGACCCCTGTATGATTGGATACGGATACAACAGTCCTTTATCACTCTGAGAAGCCAGCTGGTAATCCTGGGAACAGTTTAAATGTTCCAGTTTCACACACAGTTTGCAGAAAACACATTAGTTATGATATGTGTGGGGACCATAAAAAAGTCTTTAGTATCGATTCTGATAGTAAAATGGTTAAAGTTAACTTTACCTTGCTCTTTTTTAACTTGTTGTTTCATAAATGTACACTAAATGATTTTTGACATCCACAATAACCCAATAGTGCTATACTAATAATGTCAAATTATGTTACATTTTGAAAACCTCTCTGTTTACGTATATATAATCGAGACACACCGTTTATAATGTCATTAATTAATAAGAGCACAGATAACATTACTCCCATATTAGAATTGCACATCATTCCACACAAACATGCAAATGCAAACACACAAAATTTCGGGGAAATTTGACCTCTGCATTTGTGCATCTGCGGCGCATGCAGGGCAGCTGGGATTAGTGCCTTGCTTTGTGCATCCTTCCAGAGTGAGACCGCCTCGACTGGGCCTCGAACCGGTAACCCTCAGATCCAATGCCTGTCTCCCTCAGCACTAGGCCTCATGCGCATGCAATGAACACACACACATGATTAGAGTGGAGCAACAAGAGAAGGAAACACTGCAAAAGGTCATGAAATTCCTCTCCCACAAACCTCACCCTTTACAAACAGAGGCCTAGGAACTTGGCCCGAGTATATCGCAACTGAAACTACCAATGCCCACATCGCCTAACCTTTGCAGCCAAAACTTAACAACCTGCCCAGCACAGCCATTAAAGGGTGGCCATATTATTCAAATCGATGTGGATGAGGAACCTGATTCCCAGGCTGTAGGGGACCAAAAGTGGGAAAACCTGCTCTTGAACAGATTTGAAAAATATTTGTGGGGCGTATATTTGAGTATATCCGCCCCTCACTTGACTCAGTCAAACCTGCTGCACAAACACAATGCTGCAAACAATGCCCCCCAGAAACCACAGGCTGTTGCTCTTGCTCAAATGCACAGAGAGGAACATGTGCTTTCAACACACGTCTGTGGGGCAAGTGTCGACCTCCACCTTACATTCTAGATCCTGGACTACCTGACCAATTAACCCCTGCACTGTGTTGGACACAATTGTCTGCAGTACAGGGTTGAAGTCCAATGTGAAGTTTCCACAGTCAAAGACAAGTAAACTTGTATTTCACACTCCCATACTGAGGGGTATAAAGTTGGTTTTCAATTATTAAGTGAAGTTTGGAATCTAGGCAGCAGACTGTGGGAAGCTACCCATTAATACGATTCAAAATGAATATCTAATTAATCAAATCGTTTTAAAATTGTGAAAGGTAAAATAAATAAATAGTAACTCATGAGAATAATTTGAAAATAACTGTAAATATATCCCAATAAACTATTTTATGTTTGTGCCCGGTGCTCTTGTAGGATTATGAAGCATACAGCAAATATAAACAAATATATATATTTACAATCACGTACATGTTTTATATAATTAAACAACCCAGTATAGCTTTTAGATGGTCACACACATTAACATTTAAGTTTAGGTATATATTTCTTTAAAAAGGTTGAAAGAAACACATATTATTTTCTAGAATTCTTTATTTGCTTTATATAATACATTCTACATTTAGTTATACGTCATTACACAAGAAAATACACTGAAAAAAAGTATCATAAATTCAAATAAACAAATATTCAGAATCACAAAGCTTTTCCCTTGAAAATGAAAGGGCCAACCACAAAGTGACAGTTATCCACCCAACTTCCTGTTTCTAAGAAGGAGTGAGACAATAAAGCAATGAGTCTTTTGCTGTTGGCTCCCCATGTAGCTGAAGTGTGATACACATAAAAAATGTACATGACAATGTGAAATCCGGTTGGTCTCCCCTGAAAACCTTGAATAAAAGCGTTGGACTTCAAGTACAAGCTGGTCTTGAACCAGTGAATACATGAACCTAATCCACTTTAGTCGTGAAGGTGAATCATCTATAGGTAGTATTCTGTTGTTATGCCTTCATGGAAGGTGACAGGGCTACTCCAAACTGCTGAAGAAAAGGCATGTGAGCGGCATACGTACAGAAGGCAATCCTAGAGGCTACAATGAAAATGTATGAAGCGGCGATGTTATATACAAAACTGCAACCAGCCTCAAATAATATATTTTGCTTTTTGAGAGTGAACAGAATTTCCATAAGACTTATAAATCCAAAGAAAGAAAGAAAAAAACAAGTAGCTCCAAACAAACATTATTTAAATAAAAGAGTACAGTTTACAGTTTGTTTACAAGTTGTTTGTTGAAAATTTGCCAAAAGGTGCACAGCATGCAACAAACCAGGAGAATGTGACAAACGGATGGCCGCCAGTTGGAGAAAAGCTGGCTTTCTTCTTTCTTTTTTTCCTATTGCTTTTGCAGAGATTCACTTTGTTGCTGTTGACGTAGTGGCAGTTAAATGCAGAGAATAAGTCTCTGGAAATGCAGACTCACCATTGCGACACAGTCCTTTTTCTTTGGCTGCTACAGAAACAAGAGGCCGTAGAACGAGACAGTCCTCGCTGGTTTAGCGGGAAGTTTTATGCACTACAGGACGGGAACCATGCTAGGAGACAGTCCCTGTCTGGATGGCAACAATAAAACAATGTATTTTTTTTCCTGTGAGCCTCAGACTTTTCAGGTCAGAACAAAAAGCTGCAGGGCTAAACTAGGCAGAGAGTAGCCATACGGGTACAGCAGCATTGGTCCAGTGCTGGGCTCCAGGGGCACCTACATTGTCGAAAGGCAAGCTGAGGGCTTCACCGTGATCCTGAGGGCGTAGACAGACAAAGGAAGGTTTTAATAATGATAAGCATCTGCCAAGAGAAACTGCTCTATAAACATATAATGTGGTTTTTTACAGCAATATAATACTGGTCTTACCTCTTTAGCTCTCTGAGGAAGGAGCATGTGTAGGATGGCACTTGTTTTTCTGCAGTGGGAGAAAATCAACTGGTTTGCGTTTGTTGGAAAAAAAATGTGATCATTTTATTGTTGCTTACATCTTTTTATGCCTTTATAACTCTGACTATTCAGGTCTGCATACCAACAATTGCAAAGCGGGCTGGCAAACACCTGCAGGATGGGCGACGTTCATAGAATACCCTGTGTAATTAAATATGCCATTCTCAGATATGCAAGCCGTGATGCATTTTGTTATTTCAAGCAGCTGTGTATCACTTTGAGGAATTATAGGAATCATAACCTTGAATGGTTGAACTTGCTTTGAACTTATCTGTCTAAGTTTCCTGTCTATAAAAGCTGAGCTCAGGGAGGAACTCTCATTAAGCATTGTGTTTCAGTTTTTGACATTCTAAAAGGAAATTGTAAGTCCACTGATTACATTTACATTTAGGTGGTTTATGAAAGACTTGAAATAAATGGAAAATACAGAAAGCCAAATATAAAAGGAAATTTAAGATGTAAATATTTGTCATACATATGTCACTATTCTGTCTGTCCATCATATTTAAACTTAATGTATGTACGTGACGTTGGGCTAACAATGTTGGATTATTGGCCTCACCTTCTGATTTAGTCGATGGTGCAGAGTACGGTCTGACAGCCAGGGGTGTCTGAGGGACTCCGCAGCGCTCATCCTCCAGCTTTTGCTCTTTACCAGCAGACGGGTGATGAAGTCTTTAGCTTCGTCAGAGTTGTCTGTAAACTCTTCCTCCTCGAAATTCCACTGGCAGGCCAGAATGTTGTTCAGTGTCTCGTTGTCGTCGTCCCCCAGAAACGGAGACAAACCACTCAGTCTGAGCATGGAGGAAGTAGATGTCAGGGTAACTGCTGATGGTGTTTTTTCATACTGTATAGAGTGCGTGTGTATATTTGCATTGGTGTGTGAACACTTACAGCATGTAAGTAATGACACCGAGACTCCACATGTCTGTGGGGAATGACACAAACTCATAGTTGATTACTTCAGGGGCTAAAAATTCAGGAGTTCCAAAGTTCACCTTGAGCTTCTCCCTGGGTTTATACCTATCAGAGACACAATGTCAGAACCAGCCATCAGCCACAACATATCTGGTACTGAGGAAAGTCCTGATGTGAAATGTGAGGTGACACAGGAAGCTGTTAACTGTAAACACATAATGAGATTGTACCTCCTGGCCAGGCCAAAGTCAATGATTTTGATCTTGTTTGTGGCTCTGCTGACACAAAGAATATTCTCCGGCTGAAAGAGAGATTACAAAAGATGAAGAAACAAATGCAATTCAAGTGATGTTATGCTTCTGTTTGCAGTTAGAATGAGATTGTTTTTCGGTGTTGTCCTTTGTTTAGCAAGTTTGTTTGGCTGTGGGGAATTTTCATTTATGGCAACCTTAAAGGTTGTAGCTCTGTTTGCCAGGGTGCTCTTTTGGTTATTAATAGTTTTTCTTTAATTTGGACTACATTCATCCGATACGTGTTATTCCTTGACTTACTGCTGCCTTTTTCAATAAACCATCTACCCTAAACATTTTTGGTTTGTAAGTTGCTTCTCCAGAATGTAAATATAGGTGATTCATTAACTGAATGATTGTTTAAGATGGTTAAACATAAAAGATGGGGTTCTTTAGTCCTGGACAGAGAAACTGTGTATAAATCAACAAGACACTAATAGGCCGAAGGTGTTTTACCTTGAGGTCAAGGTGTAGGATGTACATTTTGTGCATGTACTGCAGCCCTTCACAAATCTGGCGTATGAACAGCACTGTGTCCAGCTCTGTCAGGTTGTAGTTCTCGTCGATGATGCGGTCGAACAGCTCGCCTCCCTCCACACTAAAGCACAAAAAGGAGCCCAGGCACATTAAAAGCCAGACAGAGGTTGTAAACTTTTACAAGAGGTGGATTGACACACATAAACACATACACATAAGAGGGACTTACTATTCCATGACCAGGATGATATCGTAGCGGGACTCGAAGGCAGCGTACAGCTGGATGAGGTTGGCATGGTTCAGCTGGTTCATCACCTGGATCTCGTTCCTCACCACCTCCTAAAGACGGGAGAGGTGGAAACAATGTCAAACACATGGAGTACAAGTAGTAGTAGTAGTATGAACTATAGTACAATCCATCCTGAAATACGCTGTATCAAAATATTGAGTTCTTTATGTGTAACCTTTTTATTTCGATTTTGAGTAAAAAAAAGAGGACAACATATAAATAATGTTTTTAGTAAGTTTAAATTAGGGCTTGTAATGTAATAAAATGTTATCCTTTGCAACAATAAAGTAACCACAAATCAGATTGTGTGGGCAACAAGCCTTTCCACTGTACAGTGCCACATGGCTTAGCATGTTTTTGATTTCTTATTAAGCATTCCCCAGCCGACCATGAATGCACCTTCTCTTTCTGGCTCCTGGCCTTAATGATTTTGGCAGCCAGCATCAGACCAGATGAGTTCTCCGTGCATTTGTGTACTTGTCCAAAACGTCCCCTAATGAAAGAAACACATGTATCAAAGACAGGGCATACACAAATTAAGATTATTAAAAAAAACATTTTATTCTCATGCTCAACAGGTTCATTAATGATCATTTCTTAACTTTCATTAATTTATCATCATCGAGTTCCAAATATTTGCTGGTATCATCATCTCAAATTAAAAAGGTCACTGCGGTTTATATGATTGCAATTCTATCAAATCTTTTTGCTTCCTTTGGACTTTGGAATGTTAAGCAAACACAAAATTGTTTCATGTCCTGTTTGAACTTAGGCATATTTTAATTGCCATAAAATATATTTTTCCTTCATATTTTAATCAAAGAATTGTAAAAAAAAAATCCATCATTTATAATGAAAATAATCATTAGTTGCATGCACTGACCAGTGTGTATTCATTCTAATTGGCTCCCCTCATTCAGTTAAATGGGCTATGTGCCATTATGTCAGTCATTTTAGAAATGTGCTTGCGTGCCGTGAGGTAATATGCAGTTTGAGAGGCAGGATTAAACACTGCCCTATTACATCGGAGAGGTCTGCTATTTCAAAAGGCTCTCAATCATATGCCCTTTAGGGGCCAATCAAAATGTCTTGGAAAAAACAGGGTGTGACATCTTTTATGACTTCCATAAAGATATGTGTTGAGGTGTCTGAGGCTATAAATGAAAATAAAATAAAACTCCCTGGAGCTGTTTTAAGAGCTCGGTATTCTATGGTCCCATTGTCACTCACCCACCCAGGACTTCATCTCTGTTGATACTGTAATAGGTGGCTATCTGATGGGGTTTGGGAGTCACAATGCGGTGGTCGAAAGGGGCCAATGGTGGAGGGGTTGAGTCTGAGGAGACAAAAAATGTAAGGAAAAAAGGAAACATTTATAAAAATGAAGAGAAAATGGAAATTGCTGTTACTAAATATGGAAGTGAAACAGAGATTGAGGGTGGCCCTCGACCCCCAGGAACAAAGTGGATCAAAATAGCTGCATGCCGATGTCTCATTATCTGCTCTGCCAGCTGTGTCCACTGACATGTCAGTGACGCCGAAGCAGGCATAGTGTTATGAAACCGGATCCGATTCTGAAGAACACGAAGTAAAATGTCAACAACTAACGAGTACACTGAGTAAACATGGACAGACACAGGAATCTGTCACAAAGGTTCATTCTAAATTCATGACAGATCCATCGTCAGGATTTTGAAAACACAAATCAAAAAACAATGATTTTGCCTAAACTGCAGGCACACAGTGACACAGTTTGATCATTTCTCATAAATACGAATAATAATAACAGGTCCTAAGACTTTTTTGTGTCAGTAAAGATATTGTATTTCAATGTGATTAAAGAAAAATAGGGCGATTGAAAGAAAATTGAGATGAGCTCTGGTTAGTTCTAAGAATTATACAAGACATCTGTTATCATTCTATTTCAATGACAAAAAAAAAGAAATGTAACAAGTTTATATGCTTAAAACTGACAGGTATTAACTTAAGCCTAGGCCTGAATTTAGTAATGGAAATTAGATGTAGGTCATCATTACCTTGAAAAAGTACACCTGATTGATCAAAATGGAGAATACCATTATTTAAAAACAAGATATTAAACACCTGAAGTCTTACCAATGACGAATTCTTTCACTGCTGTGTCCCCATCTAGGCCCTCCTCTCCCGCCTCTGCCTGTGATTGGTCGGATTTGAAGGACTCTCCCCCCTCCCCCTCAACGCCTTCGTCATTTTCCACTTTGCTCTTTTTGAGGTCCTCCTTCACCACGTCTTCTTCTATGACGCGGCGTTTGCTGCAGGTGGCCACATCGCTGACCTCTTCTGAGCTGCACATACATTCATGAAGGAAAATAAAGAAATAAATGCTTGACTATTTCCCTGAAATGTTTTTGATAATCAACCTCTCATGAAATTAGAACAGATGGACTGGTCAATAAAATTCAGAAATCACTTTTGCTGTTGTAGGAGAGCAGGCTTGCAAAGGTCTGAGTCGACACGCAGCGCTGTCTCTGACTGCAACTCTCCTTTAGGGCCTTTATTCCCATCATCCTCCTTTTTTGCAGCTTGACCTGGGCTGAAATCTCCCTTTCCCTCTTTCTCCTCAGGCTCCGAGTCCTCAAAGACATTCTCCTCCTCTTCCTCCTCTCTTCCCCTTGCTGTCTTCTCCCTTTCCCCTGAGGGGGAGGCAGAGGTGTGTGGCCCATCCAGAATCAGCTCTGCTGGTTGCTCCCTGCTTCTTCCTCCGCCGCCTCCCCCTTCCACACTCTGGACCTCGGCCTCTGCGTTTACATGGGAATGCTCTGTGTTCTGCCTGTTGAGTTTTTCCACTTGTTCCTGGAGGGCGGGCTCATTCAGGGAAGATGGATCTAAGGTGGGACAAAAAATCTGAATCCAGTCAGAATCAACTGTATTTTAGATGGACCACATTTATATGACGATTGATGGATAATACATTTAAAATCTATTCTGCATATACTTCAGCAGATCATCAAAACAAACACAAAACAAACAAAATTCCCATTGCACAAACTCATCATATGACTGGCGTACCTACCTGACGTGTCCTGGGGCTTTCTCTTCTTCTGGGCCTTCAAGCCCTTCAGGCTAAGCTTGGCTTTATCCTTGTCATCCTTTGCCTTGTCGCAAAAAGAAAAACAAAACAAAAAGCAAGATGTAGACATTAATGTTACACCTAAAAACAATATGGAAGTTCAGTGATCTCATGTTTACAGCAATATTTGTTCTTTTGCACTTGTCGAAATGGCCCGAGGGAAGGGATTTTTTACAGTTATGGATGGAAAAGCATAGTTATATGTAGTGAAAATTTCCATTTGCAGAACAGATGGACAGACAGCCAGAGTCTTTGTCGCTGTTGACACGGTGGCCCCCGTAAATCAATTATGATGGGTGAGTGGTGTCTCCTCCCAAGCCAAGGTCACATATTATCTCATATCGTAGCAGGCGCAATACCACACAACACAAAAAACCTTTCACTCTATTAGTGTTTTCACTGTACAGTGACCAAAATTATTATTTTATTATCATTATTATTGCCCTCTGTTTGCAGGGCAAACAGTCCTTGGCACATTGTTCACACTGTTCCACAGAACACGAATAGCAAACATACACGGGGTGGTACAAACTGAACAGCATGTCTTATCAACTCCTGTGTAGTAAAGAGGGAGTTATCAGTTAAGCTAATTGCTGAACTTCCTGCCTGTAGCTCAACTCACTGCCCATAAAGACGTGCTTGGGATAAGATAACATGTCTGAGTTTAATCGCTTACACCTCAGAGGCAAGAGGCAATCTTTCGTAGCAGGCGCAATACCACACAACACAAAAAACCTTTCACTCTATTAGTTTTTTCACTGTATAGTGACCAAAATTATTATTTTATTATCATTATAATTGCCCTCTGTTTGCAGGGCAAACGGTCCTTGGCACATTGTTCACACTGTTCCACAGAACACGAACAGCAAGCATACACGGGGTGGTACAAAATGAACAGCATGTCTTTAGTTTGAGTTTAATCACTTACACTTCAGAGGCAAGAGACAATCACTTCACCAAGGAAAACTACTTAAAACGACAGAGAATGGCAGCAGGAGTAAAAAAAGATTCAAGAGGAGTCAAATCAGAACCTAGTCCGTGACAGCCTTTAGGCAGACAAAAGAAAATGTATTCAGAGTCAACTATTTTCTATCTGCACCGCACACAGGTCACGTTCCATCCAGAGGGTGCCATAAGCACTTCATGCTTGGGCTTCATGTACAGTATCACGGGGCAATTAGACCTTGCCCCCACTCTTGGAACCCCCGTGGAAATATTGCATTGCACTTTCTTCAATTGCAGGAGATGAGAAAGGAAAAAGAACAAACTGAGCAGGAGTTTTGCTTTTGTTGCGGTTTTGGACCCGTTTTCTTGCAGTGATATCTTGTTCTCACCTTCTTGTTGGCCTTGTTTCCGGGATGTTTAAACAGCAGCTCCACCAGCCTGGAGCTCTTCACCACCTCCCCGATAAAGCTGATCACCTGCTGGGTGCCCTCCACCAGTTTCTCTACCCCTTCCATCCTGCGCCCCTGGCCCTCCATCCGCTCGCCGGCCCTCTCCACAGCCCCGTGCAGCTCCTTGAAAGCGGCCTCCACCCCCGACTCGCGTCTCCACTCTTTGCCCCCCACACAAACAGAGGCCAGATCCTGACCCATGCACCGGACGTCCTGGGAAAGATCATCCAGCCGGGTCAGGACGGCTTGCTGCATTTTGAGCAAGTGCTCCATCTGGGAGCTCAGGGAATCCATGCGGCTCTCCACGCAGCGAAGGGTGGCGTCGTGAGAGGAGGAAACGGATGATGATGATGACGAAGAGGAAGAAGAAGCTTGGTTCTTGTCTGAGCCATTGAGAGATGGCTTCCTTCCACTCGGTTTCTGACCGTGAAGAGGTTTTGGGTCGTAAACCTTGGCTAACGAGTTGACCATACTGGAGCTCATCATGGCTGATTTAGGGTAGAAAAAAATGAATGCAAATTAAAAGTCCATTCACCTTCAAGTAGGTTTGATGGACACTCTATCAAAGGCCATATTACAAAACAAAGCTGCAAGTAGAAGCAAAGAGAGAAGGATGTGTCGGTAGGACACAGATCTCTCCACCAATGCAGGGTTGAGGTTTAAGAATAGCCATCCTGCAAATTAAAGTGCAGCCCCCTTTGGACGTCAGGGAGCCAGGGGCCAGTGATAAGAGCCGAGGGCTCGGGTGTGCAGCTGGGGATTGATAGGGTTAGGGACAGATGCTGGAGAGGAACGCTATGTGACATTTGAGACACTTCAAAAGCCCTTCAGTCAGGTGTCAGAATCCCAGGAATCTAGGACCGGAATATGATGCCGCGCGACGTAAATAAGACGAATAAAAATGTACATCCAATAAACAAGAAAAAAAGAAACCACTTGGTTCTGGGTTAAAGACACGAGCATTGTGGGTATTTCTGAGCCTTGTCAAATGCCATTTGGTTCTCATAAGTGAGTAAGTTGTTTTGACCCAGCTTATGTGTCAGCAGACCAGTTTTTTCCCAAGGTGGAGACTTTTTTGTCTGGTTTTAGGCAAGAAAGAGAGACATTTTTGCAACTTTGCTTCAGATGTTGAATTTATAGTTGTCAAAATGCAAATTTAACACATCAAATGTCTCACTTTGGATAACTTTGTTTGTATAGGTGGATATTATAATTTAACAAAAGATGTATTCATCGTTGAATGTAATATACTAACATACTATAAATATATTGATATTTTAATTTGTACAATAGTTATCTATATTGTTTTGATTTGATACTTTCATTCACCCACAGGTTCATCATCTCTCACTGGAGTTTGCTCTTTTTCGTAATACTACTAATCTCAATTCTTCCATGCTGAATGTTGCATTAAACAAACAAGGTTGCAAGGCGTTTAAAACTGTTTGGTGTCATCTGTACACCACCAACAGTACACCACTGTTTAAATATAGACTCACTGTACATGCAGCGTGAGGGACACGCAGACAACGAAAGAAAACAGGAAACAGGTGATGCCAGCGTAAGCTAAGAACCGGTGATACAAGGGGAGAAGGGGATTGTGGGAGAAGAAGCTTACCGCACATATGTCGTGACAATCTGACACCAATAAACACACAGTGACACTCACACGCGAAAAGATTGACACTTATTGAGCCATGTCTGTGCCGACCTGAAACTTTTCCGTGTCTCAGTGGAGCAGGAACTGGCGCAGCCAGGGTGACGAAGCACCGGCGCCTATAAACTGTCACCCATCTGTCACCGGCTGGAAAACCCTGACCTATACTCTGTTTGTCCGGAGCACTGTTCCCAGGACAGACGGCTCGTCAGCTGTCCGGTCTAACACTCACATCCCTTGTGTCTATTTACCAGCTTAGGTGAGAAAACTGTGCAGGCAGAGCAAAGCACGCCCTGGGGACACATTACCTCAGGCAAAGAAGGATCACTGTCACAGCAATATTATTTTTTGTATTTATATATTACAGTCATTGTTGAAAGACCTTTGTCTTGTCCCATTTACTCTACGGTCACTCAGGGATTTAAAGGACTGGCATGAAACACTGCATTCAGCAGAAACATGTCACTGCTCCCCCGAGGTCTTCGGATAACTGTTACAGTTGCGAGCAGCACAAATCAACAAAAATCAGGCGCATGCAGGGCAGAGTGAGGTTTAACTGTACCCTGTTGTACAATCTCTGAAATCCCCTGTCAGAAAAGGTTACAAAGTAAGATGAGAGTGGGCGTGATGCAGGAGCTGGAGTTAAAGAATGTGAAAGATGCTTCCGAGCCACTAACACGGCTAGAGTTACTCAGCAGGACGACACGTAAAATACATAATGCTTATTATAGTGCCACAGACTGTCCATTGTTCCGACATCGCTGCCGCTCATCGGCGGTGAACAACACGGATGAAACTGGCTTTAGCTCAGAGCCACAATAATAGAGAGCGTGACATGTGACAAACATGTGCCTCAGCCCAGTGAGTGCGTCTGTGACAAGCTTAGTCCACATTTAACAATACTGTAGCTTGGCAAGGAAGAAAATGGGAAGTAACAGAGAACACTCTGTTGTAGGGGAGGGCTTAACTACGCATTTCCCAGTATCTGCATTTGAGTTGACTATTATCATTTTGAAAATGTAGTCATGTGCACTTTTTCCTTCATTTGACTGCACTTTTGGTTAATTACATATCATTATTCAAATTCAGGTTTTGATGCTTGGCTTTAAGGTTTGTGAGTTAACCCTGAAATGAGACGCACAGTGAGGGGTCCCCAGTAATAGACGAGAATCTTTGGCTCCCCTAACGACAGCTCAGTGGCAGCTCTCTGACCTCTGGCATGCCCCAGGGCCCCAGTCCTGCTCTGGATCCCCGGAATCATCCAGGGTTTCCCCCACTCAATTGGCATCCCTGTCCACAAAGGAATCACCATACCATCGTCCTGACTCAACTCCACGCAGCCCTACTGAGGCCAAAAATAATTTGGTTATTGAGTATGGATTATCCCCCTTAATGGCTGGGCGTACCCTCAGAGATGAGGGTAAGGAGCTCAGAGTAGGCTGCTCGGGGAACAACGAAGGGAGCCAGTTGAGGTGTTTCTAAAAATCTGCATTGTTGTTGAGGGCTCAATTGTTATTTCTGGGCTCATGTTCTATGCTGCTGGCTGTCTTGCGAGTACATGACAATGGAAAGAAGGCCGCACATTATCTGTGTAATTCCACCTGCTGCCTTTTTCTTTTTTCAATATCTGACAAGCCTACTGGTGTCACCCCTGAGTGTTGACAGTCTGTACTTTGACTATTGAGCTGCAGTGATAAGATTCACTCAGCTCCCTCTGCTGTGACCTCGCACAGACACTAAATAATTCCTTTAATGGACAAAAGTTGACCCCCACAAAATCAATGTATGTATACGTAATAATAAAACAATTATATATATATATATATATATAGGGAGGGCAATAAGGCCCAGCTTGTAAATATGTTAAATAAGTATGTAACGGCAGTTTGAAAGACACACATAAACCAGTTTCCCTAGGTTACTTGCTCTTTGCCAGCGTATTATGTAACATGAAGATAACTGGGCGTGACTGAGACGAGGCTGTAAAAGAAGATTCAGAATAGAGGGTGACCTATGACCCTGCAGAATCTCTGTCAATCCCAATGCCCCAAAACACACAAATACATACACACAAAAGCCAGCAGAGCTTAGTGGAGAATTTGAGCGGGGGGTTCTCGTTTTTCACACAGTGAACTGAGCATTTATATTTTCAAGCTAAATCCAAGGAAATCACATACACGATTTCAGTTGGTAGGATTTCATTATTCATCCCCAAAAACTATATTTTGATGTTAACATTTTGTATTGTATTGTATTTCAACACAGTGTCATTCTGGGTGTTTTTTCCCCTTCTCTTTACTTATATTCATTTTTTTATCGACCGCTTTCCTGGTAATGTCATCTGGTTATTAATGAAGTTGCAAAAAAAATGTTTTTGGTCAGGATTAATGAAGCTAAACTAGGAATAAGACCTGAAGGCATTTCAATTAAAATAACAATGCTCTTACGTGTTATTACCACTAGATGGCAGTAGAGAACCACA
Organism: Colistium nudipinnis; assembly: GCA_016785305.1. Lineage (NCBI taxonomy): Eukaryota > Metazoa > Chordata > Actinopteri > Pleuronectiformes > Rhombosoleidae > Colistium > Colistium nudipinnis. The sequence goes on along the minus strand of JAFBJU010000331.1, from coordinate 2,475,225 downwards.
GAGCCCTGAGATCCTGCATATTAAAAAACACTATAACCTTTATATTTACATTACATACGTACATATATACCGATTTTATTTGGGTAAGCTATTCAAGGATTTATGAACAAGAGTATAGCACAAATACAATAAGGTGTGGTATGATAAAATAATAGATAAATAGTAAATAGTATATATGGTATAAACATGAATATAAGATAACCCTAACGCCCTTTAACACTACCCAAGAAACGTTTTTAAAGTGGGCACAGAGCAGGCAAAAACATGCACACGATAGCATGGACATTAGACATACCAAACACTGAAATATCAGACATGACAGTTTATTTTCTACACATAAATCTGCTCCCGCTTTTAAACACTACGCAGCAATGAATGTGATTTTCCTGTTATACCAGGGAGCCAAAACTAGTTTGTTCTGTATGGAAATCAACTCGCAGATATTTGCATGGGATTAAAATTTTGTCTATATCTCGACAACACATGGGAAGGCTTTCCATCAATATAGCATCATATCAGCCGCTTAAAGTTAATTTAGGCCTTAACAGTAATGTAACCAGGGACATTAGAGATATCCATCCATATGTCACTTAATCATTGAGGGTCAATGACAATTACTAGTTATTTTTCCATGATAAACACAGCATTAGCTTTTTGTCTTTGTCTTTCAGTACACTTCTGGCCAATTGAGGGAGGACCGAAGGAGACACTATTCTCAGCCCCAACTATAAGAATATTACAAATTTTAACTCATGCTAAGTTTTATATGAACATCGCACAGTGCACAAAGTAAGATAGAGGCTTGGCTTGTGCCTGTGTTAACTGCGTGTGTTCGTGTTTGTGTGTTTGTAATAGTCCCCGCCACTAAGCATCAGCGCTGTGATGGTAATCAGGTATGCAAACGACTGACAGTGGACACCAGCTGAGAGGGCAGAGAGGCCGAACTGAAAATGGTACCTTCTCCACGTACCCTCATACCAGAGAGAGACAAATGGGTGAAACAGGGAACGATGTGTGTGTGAGTGAGTGAGTGTATGTGTGTTATGCTGTTGGTACCTATGACCCTAGGGCACTTACATCATGCACCTTCAGGTATTGGAAGGGGCATACTAATACTTTGTAGTCCCTCCTGTTCTTCACGTCACAGATTTTCTTTTTTTTCTCATGACTTTGCTGCGTGTTGACATCTGTCGCTTTGTAAGTTCGAAATTTAGGCTGCTAATATCTTGCGTTACCACATCCAAAACATGTTCTACTGACAGGGGTATGTGAAGAAATACACCCAAGTCATTGTTCAGACAAGTTTGACATGATTTTTGACAGTCTAATGGCCTTAAACATTTGAGCATGTCTGAAGCCAAATCTACTCATATCCAAGCTTTGGGGAGTAACAGATTTCAATTGATTAGGATTCCAAAAAAAGTAACTGTATTTCTTTAAATTATTTTTAAAAATGGGGATTAGTGCACACACATTTTAACACCACAGCAAGCCAACACGTGGCAACCAGCTTTCCTTGGTTTGATTGAAAGCATAATGTATGGGGAGTAATGATAGGGGAGTAAAAACAGTTGCCAAGCAATAGGTAAACAGGAAGCAGGACTTTAAGTTTATCAGAAATGAATTTAAATTACTATAACTTTTTAAAATACTAAAAACAACAGTAGATATCAAATCTATTTGTATGTTTTTAGATTTTTGCAAACCCTTGATGGAAGACATGAGTTGTCTTGGCTCTTGTCCTCAAATGTATACAAGATTCATGCTATACAAAACATGGTATTTATTTTTCAAACTTCTTGGCATTTCTTGGCGCATGGTCTTGTGTTGTAGTTAACGACTCATGGTATGTTATGTTTATGTTACATGTTTGTAAGGAGTGCATTGCATTATGGTCATTTAAGTTGGTAAAGTCATGTCAATGAAAGGCTGATATCAGGTAGGAAACATGTAATAACTTTCATTCTATGCGAGTCTTAAATCTAACTGATCCCTGCACTAACTTGAAGCAAACAAAGCAGGACCTGGCTAATGTCCTTTTTGTATTTCACTGTCTCGCTGACCCTTTGTGCGCTAATTTCATCCAAACTATGCAAGTGTGAGAATGTGGAAAAGGAGAAGCCTCCTCTCACATTAGTCATGCTCACACGCATTAGCACAAGATAGAGTTTCCTCTGTACAAGCCTCAAACAAATACGTTATAGTTTGATTACAATAAATCTCTGGTCTGATACATGCAGAGGATTAAACTTCTGAAATGATGATGCAGTATTTAACAAGCATGACTTGAACAATTTTACTTTAGTGTCATTGGTTAAAACGAATGCAGAAAGTAAACGGAAATTAGTTTATTGTCTCTTGTAACAACATAAGGTAAGGATAGATAATATAATCCTTTATTGACCGACAGTGGGGAAACTTGAGGTGTTACAGCAGTATGGTAACAGTAGTAAGCTACAATTTGAGTTTATTCAAGGGTGTACAAACATATACACACAGGGGCACACAACTTCATGAACTAGAGAGTATAACTGGTATTGTATTGACCTCATTGTTAATAGAAAAAAAACTACCAATACTTCTCACATCATATTCTTGTTTTATACGCCCTTGCTGACATGCAATATCAAGAAATAATTGCTTGTAAATTCAATTGAAGAAAAGTGTTGTTTCAGTATGGGCGGATCTCTCCGAAGTAGGATGTACCTGCTCTGCATCCTGGTTTTAGGAAGCTTAAATTTGATGCTCAAACTTCACCTCAGATCTGTCACTGTTTTAATGCCTTTGAAACGTAAACAAAATCTATTTTATATTTTCTTATCATGATTGTGAAGTTTTGGTGAGCGCCTGCTGAAAACTTGACCAAACTGTTATAAGCAGAGTGATAAATGTAGTTGTGACAAGCCTGCTGTCACAGAGTAATAAAGACTTTAAGCTCACACTGACAGTCTTTGATTGTTGAAAAGCACCACGGCTCTGACACTTTATGAAGAGTCAATTACATCTGCGTTCTTCAGCGTTATGTAAACGGAGGTAAACAAGGTAAACATGGCATAGAGGGCACCGGTTCGACTGGATGCAGCGAGGCACTGTGGGATAGAATTCAGATGTCGTTGCTGGTGACAAGTGTGTGACGCACGTAAGGTGATGTTAGCTTTTCCACTCCCTGCGTTGAGAGGGATAAAATATGGCTTAACTCTGCCAGGGACTGTTTGTGTTGCAATTTTTTTCTCAAAGCAACACGCCCACATGCATTTAAACCCAGATCCAGTGATTCATCTTTGGGAGCGACACAGCATAAGTACGGCTGATAACGCGATAACATACATTTCTTAATTTCCGGTCGATGTAGGCCCACAGCTTGTTGGCTTTCCCCGTTATCTGCAAGACGAAGGCTCCAGAAAAACAGCAGTGTGTTGGCTCTACACATTATTGACAGCTACCAAACAAACTCTGGCCTGATCCCAAATTCACTCGTCCCCATTCAGCACAGGTGCACCGACCCGCTCTAATTACCTGTCTGCCAGACGGTGCGCTCCTTCCTTTCTTTTTGACAGAAAACAATTTCCACATCCGTCGCCACAGGAAAGTGGCCACCAGACACACACTCCCCAATATCCAAACATCCTTGTCCCTCAGGAAACTCTCCATGACGGAAGCCGGCACTCTGTCCGTCCCTGTTGTCCACCTGCACAGGCTGTCCGTTGTCTCTGTCTGGGTGGCCTGCAGCCAGTGGTTGACATTGGGCAAGGCAGCGGGTGTTGATTATCAAACAGTCGGGCTCCTGCAGCCAGACTAAAGCAAGAACAGGATCTCTGTGCTCTCCAGCCACCCGCCCACCGAGCCACCCATTCACCCACCGCCCGGCGCCCTGCCTGCCTCTCACGACGGGACCTAAAAGGAGAGGACATGCTGTCTCTGAGACGAGAGCGGGACAGGTGGTGTAGGGTTCAGGGTGTCGTTGCTGTACGCAGAATCAGATGCCTGCTGCTGCTGCTACTGGCATGTTAGTGAGACCCCCGTGGTATCCTTTAACTTCAGACACAGCACTTCATGTATGCATACTCACCAAGTATATCTGTCAGGCCCCTTGCTTCTATGCCCCTTCTATACCACAGAAACGGGCACATTTGGGTGCATGCGGCCTTTTGAAGACGCTCATAGTGGCAACAAAGTGGAATGCAGGCCTGTAAGAAAACAGGTGCCAAGTTTGTCTATAACGCGAGCACCTGCTGCACAGGTGAAAACGGGACAGGTGCCGGAGCAGCTGGACCACTATGTGCAGTCGTTGAAAGAGAGAGAGACTGTTTCGGGTAATAAAGTATACCCTGAAGAGTAGAGAAAGACAATCTTCTGATGTTACATGTTCAAATAAAAAAGATCCTTTGTATGTCCAGCATAGCGTATGTCAGCAGCGCTGCAAAGTTTCCATTCAGGACTTTGTGAGCGACGACTATCTGTCAGAATGGAGGAGGGGATTTATAGTAGGTAGTGGAACATGACCTCTCCACTCAGTGGCAGATCAGATACCTGCAGTGCATCACCCTGCTAAACTCATCAGTTTACGGTATGAAGGTACATGAACCTTGGTGACTTCTATCTCTCTATAAAAAAGAATTCCTTTTTGTAACTTTTTGATGGTTGTCACAAATTCCATAGATTGTTGATACCAATCTTTTACAGGAAGTTTGCTCTTGCGCAAGGTCGTAAAGGGCAGCAACAGCTGCAGGGTCACATAGGTCTCAGAGCACGAACTCTGGTAGGGAAAATATTCTCCTCTGCACAGAGCAGGTGCGGGCGTTCAACAATTTCTTGAGCAAAGCTAGAGCAAAAATGGCATGTGGCTGGATGAACAATGAAGACTGATAATGCAGAAAAGAGGAAATTGCAGTGTGATAGGTTCAAGATATAAAATTGCTTATGCTGCTTCTGTATAATACAATACAAAAAAAAATTAAACAAATGTGCACATTGCAAAACTTCGTACAGTTTATAAATACATTAGTTTTAAGTTGCAATTTGAAAAAGAAATAAAATTGTGCACTTTCAGACTTGAATTAATTTCACAACTTTGCGTGAACTCGAACACACTATGTGCATCCAGTCCACACTTCTGTCCATCAGTCTTTGATCAACATGTAAAAGGTTCTGATACGTTGGTATGGGGTGTTTTGTACATTGCTTCATATTTCATAAAAGTGAAAGTATAATGTTGATATACATTTTGAAACTGTTAAAGTGAGGCTTTTAAGAGGCTCTGGTTGCCATCTGGTGGCAATTATATCTGAGTGACAAAAGTACCAAATATCTTGTTCGTGTGTGTGTGCGCATGCGTGAGGAAGAGAGGGGAGCTGGAGGGAGAAAGAGAGAAAGAAAGAGATAGAGGGAGAGGAGGAGGTCAGAGTACAAGTGATAAAAAACATTTAAAGATCTGCAGCTCCCTCTAGTGATGCATGATGTGTTTCACCTACCAGGTCATGTTGTGTGTCCGTCAACAGGTGGCAAGGATACAGAAAAAAGTTGCTGCAGGTTATTTCAGTTCCCTTCTTCCCCCTGTCTGCGGTGTGCTGACTATATTTAAGGCTGTGCAGTTCGCTATCAGCGGGCCCGATAAAGACAGATCACCGACCTATGCTGCGTCAGAGTTGTACAGCTGATATGATGGTGCAGAAATAGTGCAGAATGGCATGCTTTGGGAAATGTTCAGCAATATGTACCCACACATGAGTTTTAGTCAACTTGCCTAAAAAAATAGAAAAAAACACCTTACTTTGAATTGGTATTTAAAGAAACGAGCAAGTGCAGATTTGGGTGGATCAAATGAAAATATGGCAGCGGGGTGGTAAAGGTCAGCCGAGTAAGTAAAACGAACGTATCGTGTTTTCTGTTTCCATGGGTCAAGGATTTATCTAACCACCAAAGGAACTTCTTGGGATGTTAGTGCCATGGCTCTGGCTGGATGACAGGAGACAGGAGGGAAAGAAAGTACGGGGCATACCTGGTGGTTTCCTCCCTCTAGCTTGAGCTCCCAGAAACAGCGCATGGTCTCCACCTTCTCTAGGTGCCGGTAGAAGGCCAGTCGGCCCAGGCGGAGACTGTTGCTGCGGTTGCGGATGGCCTTCAGCCCTTCCATCTTCTCAACGATGGGCGACATGGGTATGGGTGGAGGCACCGCTGATGAGAAGAATTTTCCATTCTCCGTAGCAGAAACCGACTCGATGCACGGCGTCTTCTTGTCTGACCTGAAGTCACAAGATGTCACAAGATTATTTTATGAATTTATTTCTGTATTATCAATTTTACTACACTGCCCTTCCAAGTGACAAACTGAGTTACTGAGCTTCAGAGATTAAAATGTAAGCAATTGTTACTTTAATTTGATCTTTTGGTTTCGCGGTCATTTCGGGAACCATGATGCGTAAAATAATCCAAGAATGCTGCACTAAACGAAGTATCAATATAATAATCAATAATCATATACTCAAAATCTCTTACTTGAGAACATAATAAGTATTCATAGATCAATTAACCAGCAAGAAGTGCACTGAATGAATGTAAATATCCTGCAAATCTGATCAGAGACGTTGCAACGAGGCAGGCAAATTAGGCAATTGCTGAGGGCCCTGAGCTTGAAGGGGGCCCCCAAAAACGGCAGTTGACACAGGTCCACAGCAACGGCAACCTGAAACCCCCTTAAATGTCTTGCCATGTAGAAGACACTGCAATGACACATTTCGGGAACCTCCTTACAGGGAGCCCCAAGGTACTTGCGCACTGTCAAAAGCTTTTGTTTTTTTTGTCTGGGGCCCCCAGAGTGTCTTGAAACACCCCTGAATCTGATAATGCCTTAAAGCATTTCTGATCCGTGATTGCTGCAATGTTGCATGCACTTAATGTGCTTAATGCAGCCAGCGGTATTGAAGGAATGACCACCTTGCTATAACCAGGTGGAAAAATCTCCAGTCTAATGTGTTGCCTGCTTGGGATCGACAGTGTTGAAATAGCAGCGATAGCTCTGTGTATGCTTTGATCCAGTGAGCAGCAGATCCCAACGGGGATGACTGATGATGTGGTGCAGAAATCCGCTCTGACGCCTGCCGCGACAGCTGGCTTTCTGCTGCGCCCTACCTGCTGAGCCTCTGGGGGCAGCAATGGCAGATTACTGGGGGTATTTATAGTGTTGCTTGACAATCACTGAGGTTGTGTGTGTGTGTCTGTGTGTGTGTCTGTGTGTGTGTGTGTGTGTGCGTGTGTGTGTGTGTGTGTGTGGGGGGGGGTGCAGCTGCATCAGGGTGCCTGCTGATTCCTCTGATGCAGATCTTATGAAGCCGCCAGGGCTGCACTGAGCATCAGGGGGTGTTCTCAGGGTAGGATTTCAACTCCATGGCTAAAAGCAAAATAGTGGCCAGCGATGCACCTGTCACTGCTTCTTCTGCGGGCCCTTTTTTTTTTTTTTACATTTGATGATTTATATGCAGCTGGTTAGACTACAAATGCTATACTTGGTTTTTAGTTTAATGTTAGTCCAGTGGAACTACTTTAGCGCATTCTTAGGATCTAGAGAATTTCAAATAATTAATATTTGGACAGCCTTATAACCATAACAGGCATTTACTAACCATGCAGCAAGTCTTTCTGTGTGACTGGCGAAGCCATGGCACAACAGTATACTCTCCACATGGCTTCTTCTTCTTCCTCTTCTTCTTCTGTCACATATTTCGGCACGCTACTCATTCAGCAGCATATTGTCGTTTTGCACAAAAAACCTGGTCAGAAATGGTGTGCTGTGACTTTTCAAAAAGATTAACTTAATCCTTAAACTAAGCATTTTTCAAAATAAAAGTTATTTAATCTTTACAGGATGCCCAGGAGGATGCTTTTTTTTCAAAATAAAAGCCTAAAATTAAGCATAGGAAGAGGCTTGTGAGAGAGAGAGTTACAAAACCGTTATCTGAAGCCCAAGAAGATGCATTTCTTTCAAAATAAAAGGCCCTCGAGTTACCAAAAGGCGGTGGGAGGCTTGAATTTGTAAACAAGTAGCAGCAGCCCCAGTCACACAGTAGAAAATTCTCGGCGTGAAATTTTGTAGTTTAAGTTAGTATTTGTGCTATACTGATTACTGCACTGCATCGTAGAAGTAATTTTTACTTAATTATATGACTACTTTTGAAAATTAAGATTTATACTGAACATGAGATATACCTCATTTATTGAATATGACTTCCATCCCTCACCATGAGACACAACAGCTGTCAGACACGACCAAAAACAAGCATGCTGCTTTGCAAAAGGTCTTTCAAGAACTCTTGTGCCTGTTGTGACGGGGTCGGCTTGAGCTTTATGATGGCTCCCGCCCATGGGCAGCCCCTGGTGCTCCTGGGAGAGAGGCTGACCCCGGGTCACTCACTTTATTTTGGGTGCACTGTAGTTTCGCTTACAGAATGATGGTTGACTGGCATGTGATCAAAATAGAAATAGAAAACCCCAATTGTTGAAAAACCATTAACAAGCGTTAAAGCACAGACAGGTTGCTTTCCACTCATTGCATCCGCTACATAAATGTCACCGTCCAAGCAATGCTGTAGTTTGCGTATGTTTACTTAGCTTGGCGGCCCTTTAAAATTCCCCCGCTATAAAATGGCAGGGAGGTTCCGATCTGTCTTGTCCGTTATAATCCCTCCATGTAACCGATAGGAGGAACTGCATGTGCATCATAACTCTTAAAGCAAGCAATGAATCATGAAGGACTGTGCGAATCCACTACTTGGATGTTTAGATGAATGAAGAACGAGAAAAAAAAAGGGACAGTCGGCATTGCTCAAATCCCATCCTAAAATGCCTGTCTCACCACAAGAGTGCGATGATTAGAGGGGCGGAAAAAAATAAAAAACACTGTCAAGGCAGCGACTGCAAACTCAGTGTTGATTATAAAGACAACGTCAATAGGAAGTGGAATTATTTCTCTGTGTTCAGGATAGCAGCCAAATGCTGCAGCAGAGGCTATACATATCCCTGGCTTTATGGTGGCAGGCTAATTGTACGAGGTACAAGCCTGCGACAATGGGCCGTGTGACAGACAGTAGCAAAAGGTGACAATACAACACTCTTGGTGGCTTTTCATGCCTTCTCAGACTTAAGGGTGCAACAGGACACAGCAATAATTAAACCAGTAATAAAAACTTAAATAGAATTGTGTAATAATATTACATAATTAAATGATTAGATAACACATCCTATTTTTGTAACCTGGCGAGTGCCATGGACGGCTCTTATGCTTATGTATTAACATGTTACATCTTGTGTATTTAACACATGTAGAAATAGAAAAAGTGGTTAAGCGAAAAGTCAGCTTACATAATTACACTCGTCGGTATTATCATTATCAAGAGCTGTTTAGCCTAATTCTGATACAAACCAATCTCTTACTCAACATTGGGTAACCATGTCTTGCTTTTAGTTTTTTTTTTCGAGAAGATGTAATGCTTGTGTCCCCACGTTTAAAAGGGTCAGCATTTTATTTATTTCTTATCTGACTCAGCCAATTGGTATTAGGTCTCTATCTGACCTAATGGGGGACAATAAGGCAGATTCAAAACTTACACAAGTCAAGGACAGCTTGCCCCAGTCCACTTTAAATCTAACACATTCCGAAATGAAAATCTCGCCTTCTGCTTTGTGTATCTGCTGTTGTCTAAAATGACACTGCGGACAAGCGGCGAGGGGAGACACCGAGTCTGCTGCATTCCTGTTTGCCTATGTCCAGTGTACATTTGGATGCACATGTATGAGTGTGGTACAGAAAAAGCATCAGAGCAGATTCGGGGCCTTTTTTTTTAAGTATCAGGCTAGGACAGTGTCCCAGATGGTTTGGCCTTGAATGGACAATCTTCACCTTCTCTGGGCTCAGGGGCCTATGCTGTCCTGGTTTAGTGCTTGGATGGAAACAGCCATCAAAGCCAATAAACCATAGGAATGTTGGGGAGGTGTCTGTGTGTGTGCGTTTGTGTGGTTGCGCCTGTATGGCGAGCAGAATAGAACAGTCATCATCATCATCATCGACCAAATGTGTATTTTGTCTCGCATCCGGCAGGAATCAATTCTAAGTTGAAATGTTATTAAAAGAACACAAAACTTTCAGAGTTGTAAACTAATTCATTTCAGAAAACATATCGGACATGTTTTCCAGGTCAAAGTCCTTCATTGGGGGCACTCAAATGAATAGGCTTCAAGCTGACTTAATTTACACAACATGATTATATCAAGTAAAAAACATTTTTTTCTCCTCCATAAATAATTAATACGTAAATATAAACTCCACATTCCCTCCCTTTCAGCCTGCCAGCCATATGCAGCTTTCCTCGTCACCAAAGCCAGGTCCTACTCAGCATATCATCACGCTGCCTTCCTAGGTTTCCAGTTAAAATAGTTGCACTTTGAATGTTCTCTTAATAGTGGGCCAGGTCGTCACCAAACCCCTGAAATTTTGTAGAGATGTGTATAATGCGTGCACGCGCACACAGAATGCATACAAGTAAACTACCTTCCTCTAGGCTTTTCAGAAAGTGCTCAGGGTCTGCACAACTGTACCCACACAGATGCACAGCTACTAATCACACGTAAACACACATGCTGAACTGTATGCACAGATAAACACATTCACAGATGTATTGGGTGCCCACAGCCCTTTCCAAACCCTCATGTTGACAACAGCTTAGCAACCTCGGCAGAAGAGTGTAACTGTAGAACTTTCCTACCAATGTTCTTTTCCTTTTCGCCAGGAACAAAGCAGAACTCTTAATTTAGTCCACGTCAGATAAAGTTACAATCGGTTTTGCACCAAGATAATATATGGCATCTGGCCCTTTTAATCAATCACATTTATCCCAGACAGTAGACTTTTGCTGGCTTTCAATGTTTTGGTTGTCTGTCTTTAATAATCTAAAAGTGTCTGTAGAGGTTTGCTTTGAAATTAAATTTGCCCAAAAAATGTAAAATATGTTGAATCTAAAAAGACTTAATGTGCCCTAATTCAGTATGCTGGGTGTCATCTCGCACTGGAGTGTAACCGACACCACAGGAAAAGAGGTGTTAGAATCCAGAACTTGGTCATTATGCAGGTTATGCATTTCTTAAGAATAACACACATATTCAGTCCCTGCACATCAAGCATGTCTTAAACCGGTCCAGTTAGGGTCAGTGAACAATTTTCGCACCTCTCTGTAATCATCTTTTTGCTCGGTCAAAACTCACCCATGATATTTGGGGACATTTGCCATCACCAAAAGCTTCTTCTCCTTTCCTCCCATATCTCTCATGGGTACGATCCCCCTGGTCTCCCGTCTTCGTCGCCTGGTTTGTGGGTTTAAGGTCCCGGTGTTCTGAATGCTCTCGTCCTCCGTTCTTCAGACAACTGGATGATAAAAGATTCAAGTCAGGAGAAACAGCTCAATGGGAAGCTCTGGCTGTTTGTGGCTCTCTGCTTTTGGGAGCCACAGATGTACAAAGGTGGGGAGGAGGGTGAGGAGAGAAAGAGAGTGTATGGTGGAGGGAGGGCGTTGGGAGGGACGGTGGGGGGGGGGGGGGGGGGGGGGGGGGGGGGGGGGGGGGGGGGGGGGGGGGGGGGGGGGTGTCTGCCCCGGGACACAGGGGCCACAGTCAGGGACAGAGCCGAAGAAGTGTTCCAGGGAATGTGGCTTGTTATAACGGAACGAGTGGAACGCCAGAGTGCCATGTGTCTCTGCGAGAGGAGGGATGACAGACTAAGAGAGGGGGAGAGATACAGTGGGGAAGGAAAGAGGGGGCCTAAATGAGGAAGGAGCATAGATGCAGATTAGGGCTTTAAAAAAAATGTCTGCCTTGTTGTCTATTTTTAACCTTGTTTAACGTTTGTTACCGAATGGTCAAACTAAACAAACATGTACAAAACATTTAAAAATTAGAAACGACATGCATCAATACGGAGTCATGGAAAGAATAGGATCATTTAATGTTGTTGACTTAAGAACATTAATGTATTCACGTACAAGTGAATGTATTAATGGAATAATAAATTAATTCACAAATGTTGACAGAAACTCAATGAGGAAAAGTCACATGATCTTAACATACTGTTTCTTCCTTCAAGTCACTAAAGACAATAGTGTGGTCAGTAAAGTCAGAATATGATAAAACTAATGTATATATCATTAACCTTAACTTACATGGGTATGCCGCTTTCAAACAAGTACAGGTTCAAAAATGAAAGGAGAAAACTGTGAAAACTGTGCAAACTAATCAAATTAAAAGAAACCTATGAATTCATAAGGTTTCTCTGTTGCATTGCATTGGCTTGTCTCATTATCGTCTTTCATATTCATCACCATTATATCTTTCTTTCCTGACCTTCCAACCGTGTGTGCTAATTGGTTACACTGGTGCATGTTGCTGTAGGGATTTAACAGTTCTTCACTTTAGACGTAGATTGTCGCCCAGGGCCAAATGTTTGTATCCCACTCCGGTTATATTTAGCTGCGTCACAACCTGGCTCGAGAGGGGAAGGGGAAGCAACAGAAAAAAAAACAGATATGGGTTTAATATATGTGTATATATGGGTGCACTCAAAGTAAAGAATAAAATATAACCAAAGAGAACCGTGAGAGACCACTTAGTTTTCCATAAAAGAAAATTCCCCATCCAAACAAATGTAAAAGAAAAAAGATAGAAAAAAAAAGAAAAAGAGCTATGACTTAAAACAAAACAACAATAACAAACAATAAACAATAGCTAAACTTGACCTTATAAAATATGCCAATAACATTTTATGACGTTATCTTTATGTTGATGGTATTCATTGTTTTTGATCTTTAGAAACGCTTTAGATTTACTTTACTAAATTTATCTAAATGTTAACTGTTAATACACAGTAGCCAACATCCAATTCATGAATATTACAAATTCATTGTATCAAAAACAAAAGGGTATAAACAAATAATTCTTCCATTCCAAACATTCCAGATATTAATACTAACTCCCAAACAACCATATCCATCACCATGAATGAAACCGTTTATTGTGTGTAATACTGTGTATTCACTGTGTATATAAATTCCATACTAAAAAAATGTACATTCACACACAGCAGGCAACAGAGTAGTCGATTCCCAGACAGGAAGTCATGATTGACATGCCACGCGCAGCCAGGACAAAATCAAGAACTGAGTTCACCTTGAGGTATTTTCAGCCTTAAATAGCCTTAAATGTTTGGCATGGGCAGAGTTTCTACAGATATTTAATATCACAAATCCTGCAACTGCGATCTTCACAAAGTGTAAATCCTGCAAGTGCTTACTGCACACGACCTGCAAAACAAAAGATGCACACTTTTGAGGTTGTGATGTGTGACAAACTGTACACTTGATACAGATGGACCTGGTATGACAGATTCCTTGATGATCCAAGGTCCCTTTGTGTGGGTACACAGCATGCCGGCTGACCACAGTGATAGGCTGCACGGGCGTCTTACCCTCGACTGACAATGTACTGACATGATCTCATGTCTAGAAATCTTCTGTCCAGTTACAGTAAAGTAATGACGGAGAGGTAAACATATAGATTGGTAAACCACTTAATCCAGTCTTTTTCCGAGCCTTTTCCGAGGCTGGCAGTTGTTCCTCCTCCATGTTTGAAACACATAACACACTTCACAGTGAAATAAAAACAGAGGCAGTCTAAAAGTGTTGGTTAAAATGTATATATTTATATATGATATATTATGAGAAAGAAACTGTACATTATGAAGATAGAGAAAAAGCAAAACTATGTTGGCAGTGACCGCCAGAGGAGTCGCAACGGGGCAGGCAAACGAGGCCCCAAGCTAGAAGGGGGCCCCGAAAGACTGCTGTTTACATTGGTTCCCAGCAACGAAAACCTGAAACCCCCTTAAATGTCTTGCCATGAAGAAGACACTGCATTGGCACGTCGGGAACCTCCTTATAGGGTCCCCATGGTGCTTGCCTGCTGTCAAAAGTTTCGTTTTTTTATTATTATATATATATTTTTTTGCCATAGGCCCCCAGAGTGTCTTGAAACATCACTGGTGACCACTCATGGTAAAAGTTACCGACTGAGGCAATATGTGATTGCAAACAAGCTCCTTGGACAACATGAACACCTACTTCTTAATGCCAATCCCATGCAAGAGTTGGCACATCATGTTTTGCATAAACACAGAAAAATATATATATAAAACATTAGGCACTCACACTCAGTTAGATCATCTACGAACAGTAGTAATGTATTTCACAGGAATTATGACAGCAGGGGGGATAGTGATGACACAGTTAAAGGGACAGGAGTGTTGCAAGAACCAGCATGTCAGCTTTTATTACATTAATAGTGATTTTCGCATACGGTAAAATAAAACAAGAGCTTTGAACTAAAACAAAAAAAATAAACAGTATATAGCCAAACTTTATAATGTTCATGTCTGAACCTGGTAAAAGAAGTCAGTGACTGCTCATGGACCTACTATCTAAGGTGCAGGATATATTAAGTAGCTGTAACAGCCAAAGTTAGTGCACATAAGCCCATGTGATTGCAAACAAACTCCTTGAAGAGCGTGTTCTAAATAACTCAATAGCTGCAGTCTGAGAAAACCCGAGAGAATATTGATGCATTGCGTTCGCCTTATGTTGGTTCAACTGGTAAGCTGAACCGCTCCAGAATCGGTATGAAATATTAACACCCTATTTGATTGCATCTAAGGGGAGTACTAGATTTGGTAGTCATGCTTTAATTTAAGGTCAGTATTGTGGACATGCAGCTAATGATGGTATCAATGTTATATCGTGAACTATTCCCTGTGGTGCCGTGTGCTCAGCATGTATTTTGTTATGTGTACACCACAAACATTTTAGACTTATTCGCCTAATGAGATGAAACCAAACCAGGGCTAAAAAGAGAATGAATACAGGGCACAATTTGGGGAGTGTGCCAATCCACTTTTGCTTGTTAATTTGTGGAAAAACTACTGTAAGTCACTGAGCTCCTGTTTTTATAACATAACATGTGATTAATCAAACAGAGTACTATCTCTCATTCCCTTTAAATGCCATATGAGCTTGCAGCTTTAACAGTATTACACATACTGTATTATGGATACAAAAGTTACCATATTCTGTTATAGTACCACAAAAAAGACATAATCAGACTAAAGGTATATTTTGTAAAAACAGTGATTACTTAGCAGGATTGCATTAAAACATGAAAAAGGATCATCTACTATGCAGCAGACACATTAGACTGTGCCTACATTGATATGAAACAGCATTTTGTATTTTGTATATCATCATCATCAGAAATTGCTGTAGCCACAATCCCTCAAGTTTGTAATTGTCATTATTACACACAAACTGGCCTTAAATGGTAACCTGGCGCCCTCTGTTGCCACAGGTACGCATATGCGCACTCTTCAGCAGGAGAGTACAGGACAAAACCAAAAAACAATAATAACAACCAAAGAATATTTTTTTTACCAGCATTTACTTGTGACCTGACTTCAGTTTATTGTCTTTTATAAAGTCACGCCCCTGTGGTATTGAGTATGAAATTCTTTGTAGGCACTTTTCTATGCCATGGACACAGTGTTTATATTAAGCGCCTAATTGAACACAGACACATTTCCAAAATATCCCAGGACCTCAAAAGTCCTGCGCCCAAAGAGCACATTGAAACTGGGTTTCAAATAAATAGCTGCCAATCATTCAAAGATATCAATCAGTCCATCTGTTAGTCACTGTCTCAGTTTAGCACTTTGGACAAAGTACAACCCAGGCTTCTTAGTATCGCAGGTAGTTCAAAATACACCTCCTGCGGGGAAAAGACTGTCATGGCAACCCAATCCATCAAATGTTAGTGAGACATTTCACCACAAAATGATCAAATGTCAGGAGATCTCCAGAGTGATTAAGACTTCACCATCTCTTCGCCATGTTCCTGTGTGCTCCAAAAATTCATGGTAGTCCACAAAATATGCAGTGATTTGTTAGATGTTTAAGTCTGGACCCAGGCTGGTCCAGTGGTTATCATGTATGGCCTCGCAGCAAGAAGGCCCCTGTTTCAAACCTGCAATGTTCCTGTGTGAAGTTTACATATTCTCCCAATGCACAGGTTTTCTCTAGCTATTCTAGCTATAACTCCCATATTCCAAACGCATGCAAAGTAGGGTTAGGTTCTTTGTTGTTTGATTTGACACCACATTTTTTGCTTTTTTACTTTGAAATTAATAATTTTACCAATCCCATAAAACAGACTGGGTTGAAAACCTGTTGTCTCCATAGGAAATAGTAATCATCTATTTTTACTGTAAATCACAGGTTCAGTGAGAACTGAATCTTACCCTGTTAAAAAAACAATACAAGGCTTGTCAGGTGTGTTATATGTCATGCATGAAAACAGGTTAAATCGGGGCATTGTGAATTTACCTAAATGAATGCCATTGTTTTTGAACAACGGTTTCTATCAGTGACGTTACCTTTTGTTTTTTAGAGCTCTTTTAGTACGGCAAATCTCTACATTTGTTGCAGATAGTGTCGTTAGCCACTAGATGGTGCACTACTCCACTATATTGAAACCTCACCACCTCCCAAAAGTCATGTCATGGAAAATGCAGCTGCAACACAACACAATCGGTCTGTGTGACTTTTTGTGGAAATTAAAAAATGTGACCTCATACGTCTTCACTATGTGGACTACAAACTAATGTATGCCAGTGTAAATATGTAAGTGAGAGTCCAAATAACTTATGATGCACCCCCAAGTGTTCAAAACACCAGAGGGAGGACTCTTTGGTCCAAACGGTCTGTTTCAGTCAGTCCCTCACCCGCTGGCTTTTCCTGATTGTTGATGTGCAGCTTGCATACAGGCAATGTGCAGTACAACAATAATGAGGTAATGAAGTGAGAGGGTCTGTGTTATGTGGTTTGCTATCAAATAGTGTCCACTTATCTTGGTTATATATGAACTAGAGAACATGAAAACATGCTCTTAAATTTATTTGATCCTCGCTCCGTCTTCCCACACAATCCCTTTGAGCTCCAGACAAAAAAAAAGTCCTCTGTGTAGTTTAAAATACAAATGGTAACAGATATTAAATATCTTGGTGAAAAAACGCACTCATTTAAGACCATTTAATGAAAATATGATGATGTGAAGGCCCTGAGTAGGGTTCCTACTGCCAGATCTGATATGCATAAGTGTGTTAGTCCTAAGGGATGCTGCATTGGATTCATGACCAAAAAGAACCAAAGAGTATAGCAGCACAAGTGCAGCCGCCCAAGTCTACTTTTTGTTTGTGTGATGATGATGCAGCTCTCCCCGAGTCTGCCCTGTTTACCACGCTCACTCTAAAAATACCTCATTGTTGCATTGACACAGACACGGGCTTTGTCGTTTCATATGTTTACATGGCGTCTTTGAATGTTTTGCAGCCCTAAATGTGCACACGGAGGGGAGCAGCCTGAGGGATGCTCTCAGCTGTGTTGGACTGAGGCTGTCCAAAAGGCAAAAGTGTGGAAATAGTCAAAGAGAGAAAAGCTACATCAGCTACATGAAGTGGCCACTTGCTGTAAAATATGTTTTACAATGAAATCAAACCTACAGATAACATTCAGAGGAAGATGAACCGTATCTCTATGAGCTCTGTTTTCTTAGACTGAAGACAGAGGTGAAGTCCTCATCCATCTAAATTCCAGTTGTGGAATGCAGAACATCTGCACAAGTGCTTGTTTTTCACTTGAGAAGTTTGGCGTTAAGCTTCTTTATACTCCTATTCTGCCACATTAGATAGGGGAAATCTCGTACGTTTCAATCCACTTCATTTATTTGACATTTTTGTTGCAGAGACAAAACTAATGCAAATCTTTATCCTCAGACTGAACTCCTCTTCAACCATGTTAAACATTAGAATACTCTTCACATGTTAATGATTCAGTAATGCCAACCTATTACTATAATATTTTGACGTATATTCAATCGTAATAAAAAGGGACAGGTATTGCTCTGCTAAATAAAATTTATTTAACTTTTAATTTCTGTGTTAAGGTAAAGGACGTATACATTATTTTTGCACCACTGCAACAGACCCATTATAAACACAACGCACACTTACAATGCATGCAAAAAATAACTGACATTTTTCAGATTTCCCAATTGAAATCCTCATTGAAAGCCATGCATCAGAAACCTTTTCTTCAAATGAAAAATAAGATAAAATAATTAGGGGTTTGGAGATGCGCATACCATATGTGTGTCTTTGGTGTTGAATGAGAAAAAGGCCCTTTACCGAAATAGAAGTACAAATAAGGCAGTATAGTCCATATGAGTGACGGTCTTGCTCAAGTGTTCACTTGAGAAATATTCTGCACTGACAGCAAAATGCAACAATGTGGCCCCTGTCAGTTACACGATTGTTTGTTTAAAACTATTTCATAACTACTGTTTAGTTTAACCCACAATCATTCTTAAATAATTTTAAGATGACCATCGGTCGACCATAGGTTCAGTAAAATCTTAATCTGAAAGAGATGTCACACAACTGCAACAGATTTCAATAATGAATTAGCAGAAACCCTGCAAACTGAGCAAATGCACATAGTTACTTTCCACCACAGCTGAGCACAATGGAAACATGTTATCAGCCAGATATGTAGAATAAACGTGTGCCTCTGCAACTCAGAATAAAAATGAGTTTCCCATAAAACAGAAAAGAGTGTGCATGGAAGGACAGTAGTCTGACTGTAGCCTAAATATATATCAGCTTTATTGAAACGTTTTACAAGTTGCCAAGAGATTATACAATAAGTGCAAGGTTTTTGCAGTTCATGTTAGCCTAAAGCGTCTGTGTGTAGTTATTCTAATAGGACAGTACATAGGTACGTAGAATACAATTTGTTTGCACGTGTTACAAGAGCAAACGCATAAAAAAATGGTCGTGTTTCTGAAACTCATTCTGGAGAATAAAACGCTTCATACAGGCAAAGTGGTGTCTTTAAAGGCCTTTGGAGGTTTCTTCATTCATTTCCTTCGAACTGCATAGTTTTCTCAAGTGCAACCAAAATAATAATAATAAAAAAAGCGACTTCGGCTGCTTGGAGGAGGTCCACGCGAGAGCGGCCACAAATCCATCCCGGTGTGAATCCTGGGAAAATAAAAGCAAAAGTGTCCTCATGTGACGGGCCTGCAGTTTCACTGTGGCCGTCTCTCTCTCTGTGGTCTGAAGCTCAGAGTTCACATCACGCAGGGCTTGATGTCCTGACAGACGCTCTGCGGGTGGTGGTGGTGATGATGGTGGTAGTAGGATCCGCCAGCCGAGGGGTGGAAGGAGGAGATGCCGTTAAAGTTCAACACAAAATCTTTCCTGTCGCACACCGACGAGTGGCTCTGATATCGGGGGATGCCCACTGCGGGAGAGAGGAGTGGAGACATGAGCCAACAGGTGAAGACATTCGTGTTCAAGATTGGCTTATGCTCAGTGAAATATATTTTATTTTGGAGAATCTTGAACCGGACTGTACATTTTAATTATTAGGCACAAAAAAGGCGTGTGGGAGATAAAGACAAAGGGATGACTGTTATGACATGGTCAAAATCTTCCAAATTAGTAATAAAACGCCACCAACTGTCAACTTGTAGGAATAAGGAATTTGAGGCAATCCTTTGTTTTTTAAACTGTATTGACACGCTGCCATAAGGGCTTCAGAGGGAACAAAATTGACGGACGTGAATGGAAAATGTATTGTTTATAAAAGTATAGATGACACTCCTTCGAACTGCCCTGTGTCTTTATAATTTCGTCAGCAGCTAAAATTGGCTGTTGACGAAATGACATTACAGAAGAAAAAAATACATAATTACAGTCGAATGTTTGCCTTCTATACAGCCCCCCCACCCCCCCCCCCCCCCCCCCCCGAAATA
>JAFBJU010000331.1:2265117-2455178 GCA_016785305.1 Colistium nudipinnis | reverse complement strand
GATGTGTATAAGAGACAGATAATAGGCAGTGCACCTTCCTTTAGCTGTTGTTTTTTTTTTAAAATCAATGTCATGCTTTTATTTTTTCAGATTTACGTGGTGCCCAATAGAAGTAATCGGTGTGAGTAATTTTTTCCCCGGAGAACCCCAAACTTGCGAGACTATATATGTGATCCAGGTTCAGTGGCCCGTCAGTTTGGGTCTGCAAAATGAGCCTCTCTTTCCAGAGACAGAAAAAATAAATGAAGAGGCTGTGGCTTCGTCAAGGTCATAAGGACTCCAGATGTGGCTGTTTTTCCGGGGGGGGGGGGGGGGAAGGACAGCGGGGCTTTGGGGGGAAGAAGACAGCGTGGCTTTATCCTGCGGGGCCACAGAGCCTCCTCTCCGGCCGACAGTGCTGTCAGTGACCGTGCATCACACTGACCAGCTCGCACCGGCTCAATTAGGGCGCAGCGTAAAGTGGAACAAGGCCTCCGGTCTGCGGAGGATCCTCCGCCGGTGTGGTCCGACCTGCGCAGTCTTTGTTTTGTTAACCTCTGGGACCCTTTCGCTCGCCTCGGCGAAATCCCCAGACTTCAGTAAATCCTCCGCGTGTTATGTTAAAGTAAACGAGCGTAAACTGGGGGGGTCGGGGTGGGGAGGTGAATTATGAACGCGATCACAAAATACCGGTGTCTTTTCTGATCTATTAATTCACAAAAAAGATGTGTATATTTATATATTCCGTGAGATGTGAGACCCACGTGTTTATGGAAATTATATAAACGGATATTTATTTCCAAATCTCTTTTTCTACAGAAAATTATTTTTCTATTTTTTGCCTAAAAATCCTTACACTTCTTTAATGTAAGGGTTCAGTGCATGGTCTTGGGCGTTTTGTTATAATCCAATAAACACTTAATTCAACTTTATTATTCGATATCAACAGTTAAATATTTAACTTAATTTGTAACCCAACTTTTAATGGCAGTAAACCCCTCGACATAAGGAGGAATCGAGTAAATACACTTTAACTATATAAAGGACATGAAGCCCCTTTGACTGAATTTGAACTTATAGCTATAGCTTAGTTCAGCGTGCACACTGTTGTTAATTACTGTATTATTTTAAACGCGTATTGGTAAAATCATTTCAAATGTGAGTTATACTGCCATTAAATATTGCCCTCGTAATTGTCACGGGCCCCGCTGCAGATAGCAAAAATGTTCTGTATCTTGCAAGTGTGGGCCTCTCATGCAAAACGGAGAAGCCATTCTGTCGTTAGTAAGTGTTCGAAGTTTTTTATTACATTTTAAATTGGATGTAAAGTCGTGAGCCCCGGGCCACATTGTGGTACCTGATATGTCGCTGGAGTGGCTGTCCCTGCCGTTCTGGTGGAGGTAACTTTGCTCCAGGGAGTAAGGCGACATGCCAGAGTGCAAACTGGAGGACGCGGGGCTGCTGGAGGCCAGAGGTTGCTGCTTGATGTACGGGGACCCGCCGGAGGACGCCCAGTGTGCGGATGTGCTGGCGTACGGGGAGTGACCGTCCAGCGCGCTGGCCATGGCCGGAGAGGAAGGCACGGGGCTGCTGCTGCTGTCAGGTCCGTACTCCCCGTTGGACGGCACGGGACAACTCGCCATGTACGTGGATCCGGGGCTGGGGGACATGTGGGGTACGTGGTGGCCGCCGCTGAGCCCGTCGTACCCCCCGGCCATCGAGTTGCTCATCATGTCCAAGTTGTAGCCGTTGCTGTGACAGGCGAGGGACGCGGACGGAGCCTGGAAATCAAAGCTCTGCGGGAGAATGGAGGTGCCGAAGCCTATGCCGTTCATCATCCGATACATGGGCTTCAGAGCCTGACATTTCCTTCTGAAGCCTCTGGGTCTGCGGCGGAACGAGCCCTCTTCGAACATGAACTCGCTGCCCGGGTCGATGGTCCAGTAGTGGCCCTTCCCCGGCCTGCCCAGCCCTTTGGGCAGCTTGATGAAGCACTCGTTGAGAGACAGATTGTGCCGGACCGAGTTCTTCCAGCCCTGATAGGAGCCCCTGAAGAAGGGGAAGCGAGCCTGGAGAAACTGGTAGATCTCGCTGAGTGTCAGCCGTTTTGTTGGGGAGCTCTGAATTGCCATGACGATGAGGGCGATGTAGGAGTACGGCGGCTTTTCCGGTCGCCTTAAACCGGAGCTTGACTTTTTCCCTTTGACGGCGGCGGGAGAACTATCTGTGGCGGCTTGAGGGCTCAGCATGGCGGGGTGCAGGACGCCGGACGCCGGGCTGGATCTCAGAGGAGGCGGAGGGTCCAGCTGTTGCTGAGGGGTCTCGGTCGTCATATCTGACGCACGACTGGCGTATACAGAGAGGAGAGGGAGGGAGAACAAGACGAGTCGTGAGACGTTTCAGAGGAGAAATGTGCTGATCCGGCCGGTCAGTGTCCTTGCAAAGGGAGCGTTACACCACCAGTGGTCCTCAGAATCCCAGCGCAAAATGGAGTGAAATCTATCTCCAGTTACGCACGACTCTCCCGTTACGCACGGTGGCTCCCTTGACGCAGGAAGAACGCACGGCGGGTACGCACTGTCAGAGGAAGAGGAAGAGAGAGTGGGGGGAGCCGGTTGTCCACTGGAGACTGGCTTCAGCTCGTCAGAGGTGCTCCACTGGGTATCACAGCGGCGCTGAGGGGTGTTGCGGGGCGCGCCGGGTGGCCAGCGACCGCCTTGATAATGGCTCGAATGTACGGGACACGAAACCCCTCGACTTCTTGTGCGGAACAGTCCAACCAAACAAAGTTCGACCACCTATCATTTCATAAATCTTTCTCCCCTCTACGTGATCAACCCCACCCCCTCCTTCTCCTCATCCGCACTCTTTGCCTGCAGATCTCCCCGAAGTCAGTGACGAATAGAGCCACCCCCTCCACCCTCTTGCCAAATCTGGCCCAAGTCCACTCACCGTTCTCAGCAGCGTTTGAGCCAACGGTTCTCTCCTCTCCTTGTCGTCTCTCTTCCCCTCCCACTCCCTCTCCCCTCGTACAGACTACACGCAATTAAGCCATCTATCAAACCTCCCCCAGACATCCCAATCAAGAGCGCCACAAGCCAGCCGCACATCTTGAAAAAAACAGCCTCCCCCTCTGGTCCTACATCTATGAAGACGTGATTTCTGCGCGATGCACCGCAGATCATGCATTTTCGTGACACGAATCAACCACCACATCATATGTGCATGTCCAGCTTGCAATTGCAAGCATCATTCTCAAAACATCGATGCAGGGCCTTCACAGTCCCTGCTGCAGATGAACGCGTCCTGGCCAAGCATTGGATAAAGGCATCCTCTCGTGCTATTTGTATTAGTTGTGCTCATAATTTCCTCCCAAACTGGTCCAGAGGATAACAAAAACAAACTGTCGCGGACCCTGGCTGGGGCGCGAGGAGTGTGAGCGATGGAGAGGTGGTGGTCTTTACCGTGCGTGTATAAAGCGGGGGGTTGCGCTGAGTAAATGACTTTGACATGAGTGGAAGCAGGCTTTTTCCATCAAGCCCGGCCCTGGATACCACACACAGCGCGCCAGTGTCAGCTTACCGCCCGGGGCCAGAGTCGGTCCCATGGGCCCCACGTTCATTAGAGAGAGAAAAGCGAAATTAGGCGAGCGGGCGTCGACAGTTTCCTCCCCTATGGAGACATCACACACAGATTTGTCCGACATGATGGAGTTATATATCCCATAAAGATAATATCAACATCCGCGCAGCGACACAACGAAAATCATAGGGGGGTCTGAGGAGCTCAGAAAAGCACAACGTTTTCGGTTTAACGCTGAAATGGGATCTTTTGGTCTGTGCCTTGCACGGGTGTCACCGATTCCTGATCAATGCGTATTTTCAGTCGATTCCATTGCATTCTCTCCTTTCCACAGGCCACACTCTTAAAACGGCGTAGAGAAATGAATAAAGTCCAACACAATCAATAAAAAAGTATCCACATGTTTATATTTTATGTCACATACTCGTGTGTGCGCACGTGTTCGCCGTCACTGCCACTTTTTTAAAGTTTACATATAGCCGAGAGAATTTTCCAAACAATGACCAGCACAAATAACCTTTGCACTTTGCACAACAAAGGATGTGCGGATAAAAATCATTTTCCACCGTGACACACAGAGCAGTTTGGAGGAGCTTAACGGCCTCAGAAATTTCCTGCGACATTAGAACATATGACCCCCGCAGAGATCAGGATGCTTTGGCTTGCAGAGGGAATCTTTGTTCTGGGAGCGCTTTGAAGACGGCAATCCGGCCGCATTTACGCACCGAGATTATACGAGCTCCCAATTTAGCCTTTTGGAAATATCAAATGATTCGCCGCCACCACAACGGATACCCAGAGGTGTTTTTGATATAGCAGTAAGCTTTTGGGTTCAAGTCTCGGCTGGAGGCCCATGTGAGCCGACCTAATAAGGCCTTGTGTTTGTTTTCATGTTTAGGCTGAGATGACCATTAAATGTCAGATTAATTAGATTTTTGAAAAAGGTTTGTTGCCCTGCCTGATCTCAGGTAACCTATTTCAGACCCTTTTCAAATAAAATGGCAAAATAGTAATATCCTACGTTATATAATTTAGACTTTTGTATCTCTTTATTATGATGTAATGTAATGTAATGTAATGTAATGTAATGTAATGTAATGTAATATAATATAATATAATGTTATAATATAATATAATTAATATAATATATTAATATTGCATAATAATATAACATTTATATTATATTATATTATATTATATTATATTATATTATATTATATTATATTATATTATATTATATTATATTATATTATATTATATTATATTATATTATATTATATTATATTATATTATATTATAGGGAGAGATGGAGAGAGAAATAGATCAAATATGTATACACATATATATGATCTGTTTTCAGATCAAAAAACACAGTTTATCAAAAATTGATAAACCTATCCTATTTTATTTCCTCGCCCTTGTGTACGATAAAGCCCTGCAATAAACATCTACACGAACCGCAGCTACAGCAACCAGCTCAGGTCCTTTCTAACGGTAACTTAATAGTCTTCTGGCTGCCCGGGTTTCGTGAGGAGCGCTCCGCCTGTGTTTCCTGTGGTGGGGCCGGGAGCTTTGGGGCGGCCTCTCCGGGACTCTGGGAGGTCAGGCGCGGTTCAGTCTGCCGGAGTGACAGACTGTTTGGACTTCCTAACATTGTGCCTGCTTTAAAAAGTTTGATTTCATAACAAACGGGGGCCTTACTTGCAGGCGGTCGGCCTCAGAACAGGCGCTGGGCCGCTCCTCGACGCTGCACCAGACAACCTTGCGACAACAGGAGAATCGCAGACACGTGACGGCCCCGCGGACAGGTGTGCTGTTCTGGCGTTTCACCTGCAGGTCGCAGCATTGTCCCTGCAAACAAGAGCGAGTCTCACCTGTCACCTGTGGCGCTGCTCCACTGAAAACACACACACGTGCGAACACACCTACACGAACACACACACAGTCTTTCTGTCTACACACATGCATACTGCATACTCGGTATACAAATCTGGGTGCTTCTATCAAATAAAACGCCCAAAGATAACACCAGTCTGCACCAACATTAAAACAGGTGTTTAGTTATGAAAGTCAAGTTAAATAATAGAAAATGCTAAAATCACATTAATTCATTGAACTAACTAACCTTTTCAAAACAAGCCATGAATATACACGGAACATTAAAAACCTGCTCGGAGGCTTACCTGTTATGACGTTATGACTGATTGATGTATTTATCCTATTTATAATCTAATTTAATCTACAATATATATTTTTATCGAGAGAATTATGAATTAAGGAAGATACATCTTCCTCAAAAAATAAAGCATCGGCCATATTTCTTTTTTCTAGTAAATTCTTCCGAAAATTAATTTCTCAATTGCATAAAATACAACTGGCCTAATTCTACGTTAATTGTGTCTTAGCTGGGTTATGGCACATTGAGCAGTGCAGAAATATATATACTGGACTAATCAAAAGCTATATATTTTGAAATCCGAGACATTGGCAATCCTGAAGAAAATTTGAAAATGTGGGCTCGGGATTAAAAAGTGGTTTCATTGAACCCGCGTTGTTTTGTTTGTGTTTTGAAGGTGATGTATGAAGGACATATTGTCAGGTGACATACTGAGGCTGGGGTCTGTGTTTCAGGACCGCGGAGAGCAACCAGACACGAAAAGTCAACAGCCTGCACATTACACACGAGGTCATGTTGTATATGCATGTGAATGTAAAGATGTGGCCGACATAAATAAGCAAAGTTGCTCGCTTTGTTTTTGTGATGGGGTAACGTCTTATCTAAATCTTTCGATAGACCACATTCACACTGCGTTTGTGTTATCTTTTATATATTTTTCAGTAAACATGTAAGTAAAAATATGATCAATAAAAAGATATAACAAGAAGATGTAACAACGCCCACCTCTGTCAAGTTATCTGGAAGACGATGTAATTGTTTCACCTCTGCATCTTTATTTTTTGGCATCAAATCTATGGGGACTTGTACTGGTGTGCCGTTTCCAGCTGAAACATAAGGGTTTCAATTTGATGCACCGCACTATAGCTTATGGCCATATGCCAATTTGCATACAGTTTAATTGAAGACACGAACGAATAAACGTCAGAGTAGATATATGTGTGAAAGACACAATAACTATTATAACAACAATACAAAATATTTTATTTTATTTAATAGATGTAATCAGATTTCTCTTCATGATTTTTTTTTACTCTTTTTTTATTGTGTCCATCTACTGATTATTTATTATGTTAATTTTTTAACCATTGTAATGAGCCCAACATAAGCACCGACCATGACCATTTCAGAAGTGAGTTAGTCAGTGTAACGTTTTTACTAAGGCAATCAATAAGATTTATATGTATTATTATTATGAATACAATGAATAATCAAGGAGGGCAATTGATTGTAAAACAAGCAACACCACTCATTTGCAGATCTGCACACCTGCTTCTGATCTCACAAACGCCCTCCTCGATTGTGTCTGCAATAAAACAATCATTGAATATTCCGGACCCATTCTTTTAAATGTTTTTATTCATAAAAAAATACCAGGCATGCATGAACCAATCTCAGGAAAACAGGACCTTTTTTCATGCGTTTCTAGTGCAGCCACATGATTTTCATCGCAGCTCAGTCATTTTTTGGTAATATATACAACAATATTGTATACAGCAGATCATACAAAACATGTAAATATAAATAGATTAATAGTTTTAAGTTTAAACATGGCACTTGTCGTCATACAGTAGAAATGACCAATGAACCATGGAAAGACTACATGAATTCAAACACTCTCTCTAAACACCTCTAACATGCACACACACACACCCTCTGTCTCTCACACAATCGCACAGATAAACACACAGTGGAATGTCCTGCGATGACAGCATCTTTTTGCATAGTCACCACGCAGTTAGATTTGTGTTGACAACACGCCATGATTTTTTTTTCTTTCCACTACAAACATGACTTACAGTAGTCATGATGAGACGGACAAGAGTCCCACACAGTAAAACAGCTGAAGCACTGAAAGCTAAGAGCGCCCGAAAAAAACAAAAACAAAGTGCACATCATGGTTCTAAACATACAGGTCTGGCATCAGTCCAGGGCCTTTCAGGACAGCAGTGAGTCTATATGGAAACCCCGGGCCTTGCTGGGCAACCTGAAGGCATACTCGGGTCCGGTGATGGCCGTGTGCTGAAGGTATGTGAGCGCATCCCTGCCGGGCTCCGCGCTGCTGCACGCTGCGTCTGACATGTACACGTGCTGCGCGGGATAGTTCACGGTGGGATATGGCAACGCATGGGCCCCCGGGGGCCAGTAGAGTCGGGGCGCGTGGGCGTCCGCATCAAAGTGGCCGCCCTCCCTCCGTATGAAAGGCTTGCTGAGGATGCTGTCGATGGCAAAGGAGCTGGAGAACTTGGCCCCCACCCTTTCCTCCGGCGCGGGGAGGCGGGTGTCCTCGGCGAGGATGTCCGGGCTCCCGTGCTCCTTGGGGGACCTCTTGGCGATGCGCTTCCTCCTGCGGCGGAACACCCCGTCGGCGAAGGTGTACTCGCTGTGTGGGTTGAGCATCCAGTAGTTGTCCTTGCCCCATGGCCTGGAGGGGTCCCGCAGCACCTTGAGGAAGCAGTCGTTGAGCGACAGGTTGTGGCGCACCGAGTTCCTCCAGCCGGTGTAGGTGCCGCGGAAGAAGGGGAACTTCTTCATCAGGTAGTCGTTGATCTCCGCCAGCGTGAGGCGGCCACTGCCGGACTCCCTGATGGCCATGGCGATGAGGGCGATGTACGAGTACGGCGGCTTGGGTCTGCGCGTGTACGGCTTCCCCTTGGAGCCGTCGCCGCCCTGGATGACAGGTGCCGGGCTGTTGGCCACGCAGTCCCCATCCGAGCCCAGCTCGTCCCCGGACAGAGGGGACGGCACCCCCCCCTCCGCGTCCAGGCACAACTCCAGTGGCTTCTGCGCAAAGTGGTGCGCGGAGAACACTTCGAGTTTCATGGTCCCCGTTGTCTCTGTCTCTCACTCCCTCTCTGTCCTTTGGCCCGGGTCCCGTGAGCGCACGGGGCGGCGGAGCAGGTGTAGCGGTCCTGACGGCGGAGAGAGGCGTGTGCGTGTTTGTGTGTGCGCGCTGCTCACGTGGGACGCTCTGTGTGAAGCGGCACGCTGATGATCTGTCTCCGGAGACGGCCCTGTCCCGCTATAATATAACGCCTCGGCAAGGGACGGCCCACGGGCGGGGTTTCAAACCCAAATCCATTCAAGCGATTGAGTTATACATAGGCCGGAATATATGTTTACTATTGGACGGAGGCAAAACAGGGAGGCAGCGGAGGGCACGGGGGCAGCTTAAAATAATGAACCTCTGAAGTCACACACACAGACAGACTAACAGAAAAGTATATATAGATAGATAGATAGATAGATAGATAGATAGATAGATAGATAGATAGATAGATAGATAGATAGATAGATATGTGTATCTCTCTCTATATCAATTTAACCATATATTTATAAATATAGAACGATTTATAAATATATATAGAGAGAGATAGATAACAGGTTGTTAGATATATCGAGCACTGATGTAATAGGGGAGAAAAAGGGTTAGACTTAAGCTTAAAGCTCACAATGGATGTTCCATTAGGTTGCAGGTCAGTGTAGCTCCGTCAGAGGTCAGGGTAAAAGTATAAGAAAAAAAAACTTAAAGCCCAGATTGAAAACAGGTTAAAAAAAAAGAAAAGGCAATTCATATTTCACTCTGATGCAAATAAATGAAATAAGGATTTCTCGTTTAACATGTGCACATTTAACCAAAACTAAAATTAATATATTTATTCTTTGGCTTTAGTGTTTCACTGATCTTAATGAGTTCTCGCATGATGAGGATACAGCGGTATGTTTTTGTACAAATATGTGCACAAAGTTCCTACTACAGAGTGTATCCTACATGAATGTTGCTGTGGTCAGTCCAATCTGTGAGCCAGGGCCGGAACCAGATATTTGGTGGTCTTGAGCTGAGTTCCTCATATTCTAAAAGTAGTGGTTTGTTCTGCAGCAGCTAACGGAAACTTGAAGTCACGAGGAATTGTAAGCTCTTATTAGATCTACGCAGCTGTCAAGAAAAAACAAAAGTCAACCAAGATCAGAGAATCGTGTTCTAGTGTAGGAAAATCTGCTTATATTAAGTCATTACAATATGACCAGTTTGAGCATTGGTGGAAAACAGGCAAAAGTGCACAACATGATTATTTTTGCAATCCATACTAAAGAGCAAAACATACTTACTGCCATTTCCTTTAAACACAAAGTGACTGCTATTAGTATTGTTTGTATAAACAAAGTACACATTCTGATGTAAAAGGATAATGCCTGCTTGCCCTGTGCATGGGTGGTATCCGGGAAGGTTCACTGCTTGAAAAGGAAGTAAACCTATATGTTGCCACTTGACCAACACAACTATTAAAAGGAACAAATTAATCAAATATTTTGACAGATTTTTTTATTTATTTTTTTACATACGGGAAAATTTAAGCTAACCTCACACTGGAGCGCAACCTGCTGGCAGATTTGTGGAGTGAATTTCAAGCTAAGACCTTGTAGCTCGCCAAACAGGTTTTAAGTAAACTGATGCGCCTGACACCTGTAAACCAAATTTCTGTGTGTCCCACTAACTCCTCTCCTGTCAACACCTCTCAGCTCGATGAAGACACAGAAAGAGACTAGAGAGTACACTTGAGTTATGAGTTTGGCTGTAGGCCAGTAATAATCATTAAACTGTCTTCTCTGGCACTCCTCCACCTCCTCCTCCACCTCCTCTTCCTCCTCTCAGCTGCTTGGACTTATCTGGGTCCTGGTTGTTTCAGTTAACTGTGGGTCCTCTCACTCTCACTTCTTAGTTCTTATGAAAAAAAGATTTATGATTATCTTTTAATAATTTCCAAGAATGATACTGAATAATGAACCACATGAAAGGCCTCTGATGTAATGAAACCATAAGAGCTTCATAATGATGCCATATATAATATAACGTTGCTATAAACAAACTGCTGCCTACCAGTCTGGTGATAGCACTGAGATAGGAATCTGTCTTTGGCATGCTGAGCGGTTTGTCTATCTAGCGTACATGTTTGAATTTTATCACCTAATTATCACCTTGGGTATACATGGCAGGCATGAGTAAAGATCACACTGTTCCGTGTGTATGTGTGTGTGTGGGAAAGCGACAGGATCCGTACAGTAAGTGGGGCCATTATTTGTGTGCCTTGAACACTGTCTTTTTTTCCAAGTCATCCTAATAAGCTGTCTGATGACGGCTCTTCTATTTAAAACAATGTCTACCTTTTAGAGTGCTGACTTAGAATGACTCACTTTTAATCACTTTTAACTATGGACCTTGTGTAAATGTACTGTACATTGTGACCACAGCGAGTGGGTGTGTACAATTAGTGCTTTGTCCCTCTATTCAACAAAAAAACTCAAGTTCTATTATAGATATTCAATAGTATCTCAGTGTCCTCAATACAGGAACCATATCGGGTCTGTACTAACCCATTTTACCGGGAAAATATATATTTTTTTCAATTTAAGGGAACATTTGGCTATAGTAGGTCTGATTTTTCTGCTTTTAGGAGGAAAAAAAAAATAATTCCTACATCTAAGTAAGAGCCACTGTCCAATCATCCAGTACCTCAACCTCAGTGCTTATATCAGTTGTGATGGGAGAAAGGATTGTCAGACAAACAAACTGACAGTGGTCAGATGTCCTCTAATCATATTTATAAGAGAACATTTGAAATTGAGTCTGTCTCTGATACAGCTGGAGAGTTAAATCCTAAATGTTTTTTGTGGAAACTCAGGAAGCCAACTGATGAGAGCGTAAAAGCAGAGCTGGAGAAAGATGTGGCATGAGTGTCTTTATCACTGCCACTGTACATCACTCTGCCAAGATACAAAGAGAATTTCTCAGCGATTGGCTGGTGGTGGACGTGCCTGTGTGTATTTTTTGGTGTGAAGTGTGAAGACTGTGAAGAGGCTGTATTAGATTTCAGGTGCTCTGCCAAGTAGGCTACACACACCTGTGCTAAAGGGATTTTGTGTGAAAGGCAGCACACCTGTTTTTCATCCTACTTAGCAATTTAAAATCAGAAGTGGAAAGACAATTTCCCCACAGGCATCAATAAAGAATTGCATTTTCATTTCTCCCTGGATTTTTGCATTGAGACTTATTTCCGGACTTATTTTCAATATTTGAGAAGGTCAGGATCATATCTTTCTCAGGTTTGAGTGAAAGATGATACACTGTATATGTAACGCTATGACTTTGCTTTAATTGCAAGTTCATTGAGGTCAGAGGAGTCAAACGTGTCATACAGTCAGACTGAAGAAACATCTTTTGCTTATAGAACCTGTTAATGTGTAAAATTGGCACTTAGTTGTTTTAGCTCACCTATTGAGTGTGTCTCCTTTGGGCAACAGTACAGATCCCTTTTAAGTGCTGACATGAATGGAATTCGAGTAATGTACTTTGTAACTTCATTGGGTGAATCCTCCGCAATTCCAAAAATAGCCCCACCTCTGCGGCGGTCCTCGCTCACACGCTAACCCTTGTCTGCGTGTCTCTGGATGACTTCTCACCTGTATCTCATCTTTCTTTTCTTTCTTCTTTGTGAGTGAAGGGTGTCCAGCCCCCATGTCTTTGTATAAACAAAGTACAGCCTGTATATGTGACAGGGAAGAATAGCAACAAGAGGCGCTGCGTGGCTGAGATTCCCGAGATTCCGCGCAGCAGATTTAGTCTCTGACAGAGGCCGCTGATAGTAGACATGCTTCACGGAAGGCGCACTAGTAGGTACTGCAGTGTGTCTTTCCTAAAAGTCAGACATTCCACATCAATTCTTCTCATTCCTGCGCTTGGCACAGCAGGCACCAGTATAGGGGTTTGTGTATGCTTTTCTGCATCTGTGTCTGCTCAGGTTTGAGGGTGAAAGTGTGTGAGATTGCCCATGTGCTTAAGCGGAATGGGAAGAGTAAGACGGCAGCATTCCATCTAGTTTATTCTTCAAACTGTGATTACTGTAATTACCCAACAATGCGGCACTCTAGACGTACGCTGCCAGCTTTGTTGCGCCTCCGCAGAATCCTACCTTTGTGTTTCGGAACGTAAACGTTGGGGGGGCATCCAGCCCATATAATCAGCGACACACCTGAACACTTACCAGTGAAAAACAAGAAGTTCCCACGAAGCTGTTTTTGAAACACAATGCCTGAAGTTTCCATATGGAATGCACCCATTGGCAACTGTGGCATCAAAAACGTATGCTGGGATACCTGATACACAAACAGAGACAAAAAATACAGTACACGCAGTGACTCACAAAGGTCTCATAACTGTTTTTATGAGTGTAAATCTTTGCGGCTTCTGTGTCAGTGAATAATAAATTAAATCTGATCAAAACGAAGCAGCATATCCTGCAGTCGTTTGGCAGCGGCTCCTTGCTATTTTGGGTTCTTCTACATTCTTACCTGAGGTGTTCACACCCTGCCAGATCAACAGAGAAAAAAATAGATACATATAAATAAATGGAGCCAACAAAGGTATAATTAAAGTAATTAAGGAAAGAGGTGAAGTACAGGTGAAGCACAAAGGAAAAGCAGCCAACCACGGCAAGGGCCTAAATCACATGCAAAGGTAGTGATGTAATACTGGGTGCCCCTGTATCTTATTCCTTTGGTGGCTTGCCCCAGCCATATTTGCTCTGCGGTCTTTGGCTGAAATGTGTCTGTCTACCAGAGGAGCTGTTAAAGTGTGGCATTGACACAATTGTGAAGTGTGTACTCCAGGCCCAATCTTTTCCAGTGGACCCTAAGTTTAGACCAAGTCAACAACCGCCCTGGTTGAAAATATATAACAGCTACTTGGAGTTCAGGTTGGCTCAGTTAGCAACTTAGGGCAAAGAAAAGACCCAAACCCTGAAAAGGTTGTTGCCTGTTTGACACACACCACTTCTTCAAATATATACTTTCAAATTCTACATGTACATTTTAAGTAAGTCTGTTTGAAAAATCTGTCCATAGTTTTATCCCTGACATTGCCATGATCAGACGGCAGGCTGCAGGATCTTACGCAAGGCACAACAAGGCGTAAATCCTATATAGTGCACCCCAAATCCTTCCTGTGAAATGTAACTGTAAGTGCACGGCTGTCAATAAAGCTCCGCCATGCAGGCAACACGGGCCCGACTCCCTATCAGCTCTTAACATCCATTTCAGCTCTTCACACGCTAGGGTTCCCTCACATGCCGAGCCGGGAGGCATTAAGGGAGTTTGGGTGGGGAGGAGGAGGAGGGAATTGGGGATGGGGGGGGGGGGGGGTTGAAGAAGAAAAAGGGAGCAATGATTGATCTCAGCCTGAGACACCTTGCTTTATCGCTGCAGCTGATAGGACCTACCTCCATTCAGCAGTGCTGTAGGCTGTTTTTGTGTAAGCATAAACACGGGGCCAAATCAGTACCTGCGCTGCACTGTTTACCTGGCAGCCGTTCAGCCCCTCTCTGTCTAAACTTGAAATAGGATCCAAACACTCTACTCACGCACAGTGGTTTGCACGAGATGCTTCGCCTGCTTCTCAACCTACCGCGGGGCTCCGCAGAGCTATTTTTGCACCGTCTGAACCTTAACTGCCCCCCCCTTTTTTTTTGATTGGAAGGTGGAACATCTAGCTCGGGGGCCTTTAACTGCAAACATTGCAGTAAATGTGAGCTGTTACCTAGGAATCATCCCACAGAAAATACCAACAAACACTCCACTGATTGATAACAGTAGTCTGTGGGTTATATTTAGATCCCTTTTCTTTGTAAGTATGTACAGTATTACCACAAACAACAATGTAAGACGAACTTTCCCACGCCTATGCATTTACGTTCTCTTAATGGATTACTTTTTGATGTTCAATCAGCATATTAAAGTAAAATACTTTTACTGCTATACATTGTTTGTTTTAATACTTTTTTATGCCTTAAATGTTATAGCATGAACGGAACATTTTTTGAAAAGTTCTGTGGAACAATGCTTTAAAAGGGCTTTCACTGATTTTACATACTAAGGTTTTATATACACAAATACCATTTACCTTTAAAAACCCATCATTATTGCTACTCAGGCCAGATAAGCAACAATTTTTTATCTTTTTAGCTGATGTTTTTTCCATTGTGTCAAATTTGGGACAAGGATTTGAAAAGCCACTCACTGCATGTGAGTATTAAAGCATTTCTGGTTCTGGCGAGCGACACATCTGTCAAACTATTTTGAAGGAGCTTTTGAATTCAGAGGAGGCTCTAAATAGAACATTGAGATGATGAAAGAAGATGAAGCTATCGTAATTACATTAAACATCTTTGTCTGCATATCAAGTCCTGACGCCAAGTCTTGAGCAGAGTTGAATGTACTTTTTGTAGATTTGTTTTCTTCTTCTAATCTCTGTAGGCTTTACACGGCTCACTGCCAGGTCAATTAGAAACCCGGTCTCCCAGGCAGATGTTACTGTTTGTTGTAAGTGCTATTAGATATTGATTTGGTAATAATTCCTAAATGAATATCATTAAGCATCGGAAGTTTGATTGGGGAAAACGATCCTAATCTCCTCCAGCTGGCCGTGGGGTTGTAATTCGTCCTGCCTCTGATCCGGCATTGATCCACCAGAGCAAACAGCAGCTGCCTGGCTGCACGACAAACCACAGCACCCATGTATGAAATGTATTTGTGTAATATAAAATCTTGGACAGTGGCATTTGTCTGACAGTGTAACATTCTAAATACATTTTTGGATTGTCCTGCATTATTAACACTTGAATGCATTTTAAAGGATCAAACGGACATTTTCTTATGATTGCAAATACTAGGAAAACTCCAAGCCAAAACGTTATAGCTCAACATAACATCAACACACAGTAACACCAGTAAAACTGGAAATATCTACAAGCTGAAATGCATGTCAGCAGTTGGATTGAATGCTTCCAAATACGGCTGACGTATAGTAGTTTTCGGCATTAGGAACAATCCTCAAATCTCCTTTTGTATTTGGAAATAGATCTGGCCATTGATTATACATATTCTAAGATGTGGTAACTCCCTCTGAGTGCCAGAGAAACAGGTTTGACCATTGGGACAGCCAGTTGATTATGTGAGTGTGTTTGTGTGTATGTGTGACTGAGTGGCATAGGCTTCAATGGATTTTCAGATGTTTAGAGGCACATACTGCAGCACCTGCTTGTTGACTGGGTTGGGCAGCGATGGCTACGTGGCACGGTTAACTGTGGAAATACATGATTGACAAATGATGCAGCAGGATCACAACCCAACATTTTTCAATGTCAAATGACCTTCAGTCACTGGGAGAATCTCTTGTTTACAGTTTAAGCGCTGAGATGAGAGCAGTGAGCACAGAGGCGATAGAAGAAGTATAAATAGAATCTCGTGTCACTGAATCGTGTGCCTCTGCTACACTGGAGTCCAATGATCTCTAATTAGGCCGAAAACGATTACAAAAACAAAACCAAAAAAATGCTTTGCCGTGAAGCTCGTTCATGTCAGGAGATGTGTCGCTGCCACACCACTCTAATTTAACTTTCTCTGGGAGGCGTTTTGTGAGAAAACAGGCAGTGACAATTTATACAGCTACACACCTGATCAGGCATCTATCCAAACAAAAGGTCCTGAACCCAGCCCTTGCGTGTCTATCCAAACCAGACACCTGATTAATTATAGTGTGGCCGTTAAAGGCAAGAAAAACTAGCTGATGAAAAGTCATCGAGTCTTCAGGCTCAACCTGCCCAAACAGCATCATGCGTGTTAGCTTGTAAAAGCCTCCATCCTAAATCCCCCCCCCCCTCTCTGTCCGTGTCTTTCCTTCCACACGAAACCCTCGCCCCCCCCAACTCCCTCCGCCTCCCACCTCTGCTCCGGGCCCGTTCGTGCAGACAAGGTAAAACATCTCCCTGGCTGTGGCAGAGCCCCGCAGGTGGGCCCCGCGTGCTCAGGTAGATAATATCACTGTTACTATAGACTGTGTTTGGGTTAGCTTGAAAACACTTTTCACAGCGGGAGCAAAACAAAGTGCTTTGCAGTGCGTGATAACAGCAGGAGCTGCTCCCTACAAATTAACCTGTGGAAACACTTTGGTCTCGCACGAAACACACACGTAATACCTGCAACTCCTCCTTTTTTTTTTTTTATCAAAGTTTTCACAATGTTCCTCTGGGAGCATGGATTACTCCATAGATTAGATTTTTTTTTTCACATGTTATAGATGATCCATCAAAAGAGTCAAATAAGTCTTCAGTGTTCTGGTGGTTGTGCCATAGAACCGAGCTGGGCCTTATGTCCATATTGAAGGCATAGGGCCTGGAACAAGTCACTCTGTTTCTAATCTGCATTGTGAAGTAGACTTTATAAATGTACTTTCTTTAAACAAAGGAGGCATGAATAGCTCAAATGTGCTCAGGGCCAGGGGCTGGGATAGCTTTCATAAACAGATCACCCAGGTGGTCCATGTGTGAGAGAGGGAACGGGGGACTGCGGAAGAGACCTGCTGCTGAAATCCCAATCTGGCATATTTTCATTTCAGGAGCTCTTTTTGTCTCTGAGCAAGAGTCGTAACTTCTGCCGAAGCCACGAGGATCGGAGCATCACTTAAAGCTGTCTGGCACAAGATGATTCTTCATGCACAAGGAAATTAAAGAAGACTGACTTCAACTCAGCCTTGTGGACTTTATCAAAGTCAGAAGACACGGGTGCTTTCAAAAGAATCATGTGAACTTGATTCGCAGTAAAATTGTTATTTTTATTGCTGATTGTAGAATGATGACTTTATTGCCTCTACATCTCAACAATATTAGTATTGTTGGGCGTAGAGAACCTGTTCTGGGTTAAAAACAACTTTCTAGAGGCAATATATTATGTCTGTGTTTTTTAGTATCTTTCTGTCGATTTCCTTTCTTATGCAGTCCTCTAAATGTCCAACTATCAAATCTTTTCTCTCTCCCATAGATCCATTTATCCATTATCTATCACGCTTATCCTTCGCTTGTGCCTTTTATTCATTATCATTAATTCCTAAGACCAGCAAGATGCTTGAATTTAACGGAACAGTGCTCCTTTTCGTAATTATGTCCGTTGAGCACTTTCTTTGTGTTAGGTGTCCTAATGTGGATAATCATCATCGAAACCAGTTTGACTGGGAGGTTCACTGCACCAGTTGATCTATTTAATTCACATTATGTAGAAACACGCTCTGATTATGCTTTTGGTTGGACACAGTAATAAATTGGGTGCCATCAGAAGTTTCAGCTCGAACAATTGTCAAGTTGCAGGTTTGTCAAAAATAGCATCATCTTGGATGAGTATACTCACTGAATAGAGTATGACTGTAGGGTTTACCTGATTTAACTTTACAGACACGGGCCTCCGAGCACAGGGCCACACCACAACGGCTCTGATGGAAAAACACATTCCTTACACCTACACACACGCAGCATGACAGGTATATTCCTCATCTTTCAGGCAGGTGAGCCTTCACACAATACCAGACGCCTCTCTGTGTTATGCTATGTTTAGATAGCCTTTTGCATAACTAGGGTGTTTTTGTGGCCTCTCTTATCGCGGGTCGAGCATGTTGCTGGTGTAAGGCAGCCTCTATCTAGTATCTTATCACACTAACCCGGGGCACTGTGAGGGGTCTGTGTGCTCACCCGATGGTTTATGTACAGTGAGCGTGACAGATCGCCTGTCACATGCACTCCGGTCATTCACTCAACATGTCCAAACATACTTGAGCTATTAGCCGTTCGCCCTTGTTTGTCTGAAATAAGGATTAGCATGAAATGTGAGGAAACGGTGACTGGCAGTTTGTGACTCTGAAGGGTAACCCGACTATTGTTTCCCAATGCTTAATAGCGTCAGATAATAGCTGTGAGTCACGGTTGAGAGTATGCCATCGCGTGTGTGTGTGTTTCGAGCCTGTGAGTGTGTAGGTACTGTTTGGATAACTGGTTCCTCTGATATGTTGTTTTGACAGATATCAATAGCGCAGGGATCACCAGATACTGGGGGTTCCCTCCGCAGTGGCGAACAAAGCTCATTTTCATTTCCGGGTTTTCATTTAGCTTTCAGGTTTGGTGTGAGAGAGAGCTGAGGCGGTAAAGTCCCAGGCGGATGAATCACGCCTGACGTTACTACATGGGTTTGGATAGAAGGTGAGGAGTGTGTGTTTGTCTGTGGCTTAAGCACTGCAGAAGTTTCTGTTATTGTTTTTGTTCGACGTACTGGAACTCTGACTGCAGCTCTAAAAATAACACAAAGCCCATAATTATGGTTTTAACTTTAAGCCCCTCTACACCTCCACTCACTCGCTATTCTCGTGCTTAGCACCTGTGCTGGTTTATGCTGTGTTTGTGTCTGTGTGCGTCTGCATGTTTTTGCAGAATGATTTACGACTTTGCTGCTGTCAGTCTGTCAGCCTGTGATGTCAGGCATATTTGATTTGACAGCATTATATGTCTCTGGAAACTTTGGCTGATGGCATAATGTGCTGGCCCGGCAACAACAATGATGAGTTTATTAATAGTGCTACTGTTGTGCTGGCATGCAAGGTGTGGTGCTGGGGATAAATTGTCACCTCTCAGGAGTCCTTCTCCCTAAAGCCTTGGGCCATGTTGACAGTAAATTAGATAACCACTGTAAACACCTTTTAAAAGGACAGAGACCCTACTCTGATGCTATAACAGCAACTGTACTTGTACGATATGAAAATGTTGCTGTTGGGTGGGTGATATTTAACCAGTTTACCATTGTAGTTCAGCCTTTTGTCATGCTAATAATATATATATATATATATATATGTGGTATATGTGCGGTAAGATCTAGCTGTGTAGTGCCAAGGCAATCTCAAGCTCCTCAAGCTCCACCTGTGAAATACCACTATCTATAACAGTTGTGTGAAAGTATTAATTAGCATTGGACGAGCCAAATGCACAAACACAAATTGATACTGGGTAAAAATGTATAAGTCATTTCTTTAAAGAAGGAGTTTGGTATGAAAATCTTGCCTAAGAAATGTGATATTGTGATAGCAAGTGCCATTTAGGTTAAAAAGAAAATATGACATTTGTACGACGGTATTGTGGATCAAATATGTTCTCCAGAGTCATGTGCTTTACCGGAGGACTAACCCAGAGATATAATATCGGCCTTATCACGTTTTCTACTTCTTCCCCCTTTGCACACTCAGTAGAGCAGCTCCACCAGTGGCTGGCTGCTGCATTATCAGTTCCCTCATCATTGCTCTGTTTCAGCTGTAGCCAGATTATCACGCATGTGACAATAACGTGCCAGTGCATGCAGGCCTTTTCTGTCAGTTCAGCGCGCTGGCACGCTCAGCAAGGTGTGTGACGTCACAGAGGTGAGGTGGGTAGATCTGATATCTGACTTTCCTACAGTAGCTGCACAGCACAGCAGGACAACCAATCAAATGGGTGAGATTGTCTAAGCCTTAACTAGGTTGTTTTCTAACTAACACACAATCTTGAAACACACCAAACTTACCTCACCAGCAACTAAATATACAAAAACTACCTGATCTTGCCTGACTCTGACTATGAACAATAACTGTGATAATGATAATGACTAGATGCTGGAAAGCTTGGTAAAGACACAAAACAATCTGGCAATATCCATGACGGGGAATAATCACCAGGTGAACACAATTAGGGAGCGACAAAAAAATGACACTTGCATGAAGATAGACAAAGGCAGGAAGTGCTCACCAGAAACAAGAGGGGAGGCATGATTAGCCTTACTCTCTGACTAATAAAAAGGAATATTAGGACATCACATGAACTTAACTAAACAGAACAACTGAACACAGAATTGACCTACGGTTATCACACAGAAGCCAATCACAGTAAGAATTAGCTACACAATACACTTGCACATAAAATAATAGCCCATATGCACAAATAACAATTTACCATCAAACATCTTTTCACATCTTTTGACAGAGAAACGGAAAATAACTGCATACCAAAGCCGCAAATTAACTTTTTAAAGTCCAATATCAGGGATCTAACAAATAATCAAACCAGCTCCTGAGCTTGTGAATTTAAGTATGACTTTGGTCCTTACTGTAAGACAACTTTGCAAAGAGAACGCTGTAACCTGTGAAACAATTCTCAGTTAATATCCTTGGTTATATACCGAAAATAGACACAAGTTTAAAACTAGTACTACAGGATGTGCTGGGACTTCAGTGTTAATCCTGTGGTAGCCACCATTCGTCAATGTAAAACAGTTATCTTTCTTTTTGTAATTGCCCAACATTTCAGCATAATCTGTTCCAGTTTGTATTTGTTGACTTGCCACAGACAAACATGCATCGGCCAATGCGACCCTGTGTATAACAAAAACTAAGCTGAGGGTTAAGGTTCGTGTCAACGTCACACTAGACAAACAAAGAGATGAAAATATCATCTGGTGAAAAAAAACGAAACAAATTGCGACAAACCTTCTCCACGCAGCCCACAGCTGCGTGAGAATTTCTTACACTTCATTTAATGAGGGTGCTCTTAGATCAGATAAGCCTTATCAGATCTGTGCTCGAGTCTTTCTGTATAAACTTCCAAGGTAATCTGTGTGTGTGTCTGTGTGTGTGTTGTGGGCATTCACACATGACAATATGTCGGTGTGCACAGACACTCGCACAAGTGTGTAGGATATGTGTTGCATGTTTATGCAGTGCAGATCTCAGAACAGGAGCTCAGGTTTAAACCCAAACAGGGCAGTCAATTAAAGAAACTGGCAGATTGCTGCGGGGCAACCAGCTGTGATTGACAGGCACTCTGAACTCACCTGAGCCCGTCGACCAGGTGATCCACACGGTTCCGGCCAGGTGCATACACCGCATGGCCTGTGCCTTGGCCTCACTTCTCACAGAGCGTGAGCTAATCCTGCAGGTATTTGGACTAACATTTCCCTAAAGGGCAAATGTCGTTGACATTGTCGCTTCTCACTGAAAAACCCAGATGTAGAACAACCTCGCAGATTATTTTGGCTTCCTACGGGATGTTTTGTGGTTGGTATTGTTGTGACGAATACACTTTGTAAATCTTTAAAAAAAAAATACTCAAAATGAGTCATTACTGTGGTTGTAAGAATATTTTTTTCCTTAAATGCGTGAGGAAATATTTATCAGTCATTTTTTGTGTGACACTGATCATGTTGACTAAATGGAAACTGTGCGAGGGAAAACTGGAAAACTGTGTGCACTTAACCACGTCATCCTCTGGATTCCGATGGTGTTGAGAATGTTCCCGGGTCAAACCCCACTCCCGACAGATAGTGGGATCAACCGTCCAGGTTGTTCTGTTAGGGGGCTGCACAATGAGTTGGAGAATTACATTTATTGAAGGGGGGTTAAGGTTAGGACTGACCTACAGTTACCCAGTTACTTTGTGTATATCCA
Organism: Colistium nudipinnis; assembly: GCA_016785305.1. Lineage (NCBI taxonomy): Eukaryota > Metazoa > Chordata > Actinopteri > Pleuronectiformes > Rhombosoleidae > Colistium > Colistium nudipinnis. Next base: position 2,433,105 of record JAFBJU010000331.1, on the reverse strand, counting down.
CAGAGGTGGCATTGTTTTGGCAGGCCGTATTTCAGTGGCTGTTTTCTCTCTGTTCAAGAGAACAATGATAAGACCAGACCTTTAACCCTGTCCAACTCCAACATCTCCATCCACCATTGCAGTTGGCCCTAAAGCTGAAACGTACTTAAGGGAAAAGGGAGTGTTGGCTTATACAGGAATAATGTATCTGTCCTATTAGATAAATTGTATGACGTGTATGACCTGTTTTTCCCAACAAAAATTTAGTTGAGGCGCTACCTTTACTTGGAAGAAAGCACATCCACTACCAGAAGCATACATTATTATGACATATATTAAAAAAACGTATCAAGTTTTACAGGAAAAAAATGAATCAGTGATACTAGTGACACCGCATTGTTACTCGAACCAGGTGATTATTTTAACATTTTTGCTTATAAGATTCGTCAGGATCTGTTTCATGAAGCTCAGCAGATGATCGACTGATCAATCTGAATAGATATGAAACTTTTGAAATTCTAGTTAATCAGGTAAATCGAGGTCTCAGCTCTATCACTTGTCCCAACCCGGCAGCAAATTAGCCCACTTAGAGACAACTTACGTCTGCTATAATTGTTCCTGGTGCATTGTATGCAGGCTCAGGCTGGCAGCTAGAGCCAGACATTCCTCCGTCCTGTCAACTGACGTCCCACAAGCGAAGCAGAACTGCAGATTGACGCACGAGACGAAATCTCACGTGCTCCACTGGTTTATGTTATTGTTTTCTTTCAAGGCGGAGAGTTTAGTATTGTAGGCGGGACACACATCACTTACCATCATATCAAGGGTCAGTGTAAACATAAAAAAGATCACTTTAAATCAATATGCAGTTATTATCATAAATTCTGAATATAACATATTTATCTGTCAAGGAATTTGGAAGAACAGATGTCAGGGGAAACCAGTACAAACTTGTGAGCATTGAAAATATTATTGATTCTGTTGTATCTGTACTTGATTGCAAATGCATTTATAGTTGTAGTTATTGGGACTCTAACTCCCTCTCTGTATGTGTGTGAGTGTGTATCTGTGTGTGTGTGTGTGTACTTTGAGGGAAGATTGTCGTATACAGTTAAAGGAAGCTGGGGAACACCTGCCAAAATACTGGTTACCTCGGTGCACACAAAAACTCAAGTGCTTATGTGCATGTGTGATTCTGTTTGTGTGCTTGCATGTGTGCGAGTGTGTGTGCGTGTGTTTTGTTGTCTGCCAACCTGATAAGTAGATAAGATAGTAACATGTAAGCAGGGTGGTGGTTGTAGCAGGCGAGTCACACGCCATGAGCTCTTCCTACCTTCAGTTATTTTTTACAAATGCATCCTTCATATAAATGGGGATGTGTGCGTGTGCATGTATGTGTGGGTATGAGTGTGTGAGAACGCATGGGGTGTGTAGCATGAGAAACGCAGCAGGGGTTTAGCTCTGTCGCTCTGAAAAGAAAAGGGGAGGGGATGAGGGGGGCAAGCTGTGATAACAAACTCCATTTACTTCAGAAATAACAACACAGCACTTAGACTGAACCGCGGGCTCCTTTCCTCTGAGAGCCACTGATCTGCCTGAGCAAAGACCCCCATTCATTTACTGTCCTTAACTGTTACATCAGAGGATAGAGCCCTGGCTAGGCATACGGACCGGCTTGCTTATCTTCCCATTTGAACTTTGCACACACACCCATGGACACACCTGCCCCTGCACACGCACAGGCGCCCAGAAAACGTCACGCTTAGCTACCAAAATGTGCTATGAAATTGTTTTTTTTTGCATTAAACAATAACTAAAGAATTGCTGTTGTTTTTTAAATACATTTTCCATTTCGTGTTGATTTTCAGTCTTGTTGTAGGGAGGGGGTAGTTTAAAGACAACATAGACAAGGGCTTTAACTCTGAATAAAAAAAAAAAACTTTTCAAACATGGATAATAGCTACATGTTCAACCCTTGAGTCCTCAATCTACAGAGAAACGCAACATCATATTTCCATTATCGTTTTTGGACACTCAAGCAATTTTTAAAATGCTATGTTGTAATATTTTGACGTCGACTTTGTGAACTTTGTTTATGCTTTTCGCCCACAGATGGGTGAAAAGCAGAGAGTGAATTTCCCATTGTGTGTGTGTTAAATTGCATGTGCATGTGGACGAATAATCGTGTTCTTAATTCTTAATTCTTAAGATAAATCATCCAGTTTTTACCCTCAGTCAGAGTTAAATGGTACACAAGTCAGGTTAGACCTTAACCAGCTCCTTGAGTATATTTTCTACCTGTGTTTCGGGTTGGTTATTGAATTGTGCTGTCTGGCTGCATCCCGGAGGGCTTCTATGGCAAATTCCTGTATTGAAGAGGCACACATGTACATTTTCATGAGTCATAGAGAAGAAAGAAGTCTTCTATTAAAGTCTTATTGTGAGATTGTCTCTTCTACTCTTGTGGAAATAGTGGGGGTGGTGCCTTAGACAAAACCTCAAAGGTTTGACTAATCTACCATATTTTCTGATTCTTGTTTTTTATTTATCATGTTGACATTTACAAAGCACACAGCAATGCAGTAAAAGTTTTACTTTGCATTTAGAATGTTAAAGTTAAAATTAAAGTGTAGTCCAGTCAACGGCTGCAAAGCACACATTACATTACCCAGGGCCTAAATATAGAGATTTGGCATTTTTTGCGTGCGTCTTTTGTGTGTCACTGTTTTCCTTCTCCTTACCTTCTCTTCTTTGACTTTCTAAAGCTAACGACCATGTCAGAGGTCGGGAGCCAGTCTGAGAGGCTGCAGAAGAGCAATATTACTGTCATGATAATGATGAAGGGAGATTAGTGTCAGCGTGACCTTTGGTGATGGCTGGCAGGGTTCAGACAGTGACTGCTGTCAGCACTGAGCTGGAGAGTAACTGATCACTGCTCTGTAACTGACAACACCAACAGAAAACAACCTCTTTTTCAAACAGAAATATAACAGCAGTTCATTATGTTTTTTGTTTTTTACCACAACATTGGATTTATATGGCTACATATACAAACATTGCCAATATAAATTGACTTTTGATTACATATTTGTAAGATGTATTTGGGTTATGGATTGTTGATTTTAAATTCTGATGAAATTGAAACCCTTTGGAAAGCTCTGACCATGTGCAATAAGTATATAGCGAAGGCTTAGAACCAGAGGGGACGTGAATGCCTAATCAAAAAATGACCTTCCTTTGTGCTTGACTGTTTATAAAGAATCACCTTCACATTCAAACTGCAAGCATATTTTGATGAATATATACTTTACCCTTGTATTATGTTGGAAAAAAAAACGACATCGATTATGTTATGGGTCATAATGACCCGTACTGTGTAAATACACTCAAAACTGTGAAAGAACCAGGAAAAACCAATAAGAACTTTTAGTTCCCCTCCAATGAGGTAGGATGTGAAGAAATTGTCACATGTAATGTTGTGACTTTACAGCCCTTCACTCATCTCCAGCACCACATGCATCCCCTTATTTATCTCTGCCCATATTTTGATGCCATATTTGGCAGGCTTGTTGGGAATGTGTCCCCTGAATGGAACAAGGCAATGGAACGCTCAGCTGCAACGTCATCTTTGTATACAAACTGTATACAAGACATTTCACTACACATCAGGGTGTTCAGATATTACACACCAGTTCATCAGGAAAAGTCAGGTTAACCCCTACTTTGGTCAACTCAAAAACTGAAATGGGACAAATTGAAATTTGCACATATGCCTTTTTCGCTCCAAATATTTCAGTGTGTTCTGTGTTAGGTCTTTCTGTTTTTGATGAATTACTCTCTGTTGGTTTAGAATTCATGAGTCCTTTTGGCACTGGAAAGATGACTTGGATTTAATCAAAGCTGCAACAATGGAAAATATCACATACAAACAAAATCAAATTAAACTTTTCTCTTGTAGTGTGCTGCTAGTACCAAATCATATCTCTACAGTTACCTTGACTACTGTGGCGTGTTTTAGCACCTTCCGGGTGTGAAAGAGCGCTGTTTTGGTTGACTCTCTTTACTTAAGTTAGTTTCAGGCTTATGGATAGATGATATCTTTAACCCAAGCAATTGTTTTTCTTCTCATGGCCCTTTTTGGGCTACATAGTAACTAAAAGTGTGAACTGAGTAACCAGAAACCTGGTTCTAAAAGAGAGGTGTTTTTCATTGTGAAATAATTTCACGGCCAATAGTCTACAGAGCACTGTTACGCCTATGATAGCACCTGGGATGGTAGAACCAGTATCGACAGTCGTTAAACAGCCAAATGTGACCCCTCAATTCAGAGGAATTCTCTGAAGGTGAAGTCTTGCGTCTCTGAGGCCAGGGATCAGTGCTTTCTTTTGGAAGAAATCAAGCCTCTGCCGTCTCATCGGCTAGGCTCAACCAGAGATAGAAGGGACTATGTCATCTGCACCAAGATGGCCTTTCCGACAACTCCTGTATTTTGAACCATTTGCTGGGTTCCAACAGAGACCTTCAAATTGGCTGAATTTGACTGGACCCATCCAAGACTGTCATGGTAAACATTAACATACAGCTCAAAGATGAATGTCGAACGTTGTCGCACACAAAAATGCCGGTCAGCTCAGCTGTTATTTAGATGTAGCAGAAGAATTTAACCCTCCAACCTGCCTGTTGTATTGACACAGTCTGTCAGGCCCTGAGAATCAGACTCCTTGTGAAACATCGTTCATTGCCTCACATTCCTTCCAAAAAGCCTCTGATGGGAGGGGTGTTTAATGGCACAGGTGAGTATGTGAGCGTGTGTGTCTGTCCATACACATTCTGTCAAAAACATTCACGCACACCCACGGTTGCTCAATCAGCTGCTCAGGTGTATGCAGACACGCTGGGATGAAATGAACTTTTAACACACTCCATAAGACAACACGCTTACATCACCTGTCATTGCTTTTGTAATGATTTTCATTCCATGCAGATGCCTCATATGCACTGTCTAATGTGAAAATGTGTTTGTCTGTGTGTGTGAGTCCATGTGAGTATGTGTCACAAAACCAACCGAAACATATTGATGTCAGTAGATTCAGATACATAATGGAGGGCATTCACTGGCAAAGTCCAACATTGAAAGTTACTTAAATTCTTCAATAACTGGTCAAGGCAATCATCAAATATTGATTATTAATCAATCAACACAGAGATGGTGAGAAGTTTCTGCTGTAATGTTTAACCTACAACTGATGTGGCAGAGGATCAATAATGTCACTTTTGGCAATCATGGGGGTACCTTTACTGGCAAGGTTCTATCCTTGACTTTGTTTGTGAAGTGCTGAAATTACACACTCAAAGTCCATGTTATTGTTTGTATTTTATCAGACTTTGTGTAGGACAGCTCTGGTTGAACAAATTTACTTGATTAACAACTTTTTTTGTTTTTAAGAGGAGCAACATAGCTGACTTTGACTGAGAAACTGTATCTGTATGATTCGTTCAGGTAATTTATTCTTCAGGAATGTCTTCATTTGTGCTTTGAGCCATAAAGGCAATAAACCACCAACCAAAGGCATGTTAGTCCTGTATGTTGGTGTGAACCCAAAAGCACAATCAAACAAGTAAGGCACAAAAGAGCCTTTACTGAACAATCAATACAATACAAAACAACAAGGATCATAATGACGTGATCGGTGAGATTCCAAAGACACACACACCATCTTTAACACACAAAACATGCCTAACCGACAACATAATACACAAATATTAAATATAGTAATATTATATTAGTAATAGTAAACACAGAAGACAATCTGGCAATGAGACAGGGCAGACACAGATTATAGATACATGACGGGGAGTTTAATCACCAGGTGAACCCAAATAGGGAGAGACAAACAAAGGCCGGAGGTGCTCACCAGAAACAAGAGGGAAGATATTTATCAAAATAAAAGAGGAAAAAACAAACATCAGATGAACATGAAAAGAAAGTACAGTACATGTCAGTTTTAACATCTAACAACACTTGACTGTGTGTATGTTGAAAAAAACACCATATCATGTTACTTCAAGTCAGTTATTGCATTTGCACTTGACTTTTCTAACTGACTGTCATCCAGAGATATATATTGTGTGGTAACACGCATTCACAGCGTTGAGTAGGACAGGAGGAGTAGGACAGGAAGAGGCATGATCCTCCAACATCTGTCTGACATTCAGATTTGTATGTTAAAAATATTGCGGTGATGTGAGCATAATTCTGGGTGTGTGCCCGTGCTTGGTGTGAGTAATTGTTGTTTGCCCTTTTCACATTACTATGGCTCACAAGTATCACAGGGAGTTACCCTCCGAGGCTGTGTTAAACATCTCCCAGGGTCAGTTGTCTGACAAGATCAAAAGGTCAGAGGTCAGTGATGTTCCTTTGCCCATTCATCCGTCGTACAGTCAGTGTCCTCAGGGAGCCACAGTGACCCAGGTGACCCTTGACTGTTTACTGGATGAACAGTCTCATAAGTGGGCAACGCTTGCATGCAAATCACCAATGACAAAATCACCTCGCTCAGAGATGCATGCTCATAAAAGTACACACACACCCTCTGCAGACACAGACACACTTACACACAAGCATGACAGATCTATACTTGCTCCTCAGAGGTTGTTTGGCTTTAGCCTCTGTGAGTCTCAGTAAACAGTATTTTCACTCAGGACATGAAAGAATAAGAATGTTATGCTCCTGTCGCTTGTGCTTTTAAGGCCAACACTCTCAATACACATTTATCTAACAGGAAGAGCCACTGAGACACAAAAAGCAACTACATGCGCACACACACAATGTATAAACGCACACTAGGGCACCCTCAGAATGACTCAACCGTGCACAGATTACCCCTCTGTCAATGAAGGGAAGGTGAAATGGAAGGTTCTACCCTCTGATTTAGGGACCTATTTTGGGGCTTTTAAGTAAACTAATCTTTGAGCAAATACCACAGGCTGTTTCTGAAGTCTGTGCATAATGGCAAGACTTAATAGATCTGAACACGAGCAAACAGACTCAACAAGAGGCTCACTGGAAGTTTGGGATCAAAGCTTGAGGGCACAAAGGCAGAGATTTAGCATGTTAGAGTGATCGTCACTCTTTCACAGCCAAGTATTGTCTCTGTGTTTCTCTCCTCAAGTTCTTTGAATTCCTGCTCAGTGTAAAACCCTTATTGTTATCCATGGGGTTTTACTGCCACAAACCATGTTCTTAAACATTTCGACTCTGCCTTTCAGACTCCCCTCTATTGAGGGAAAGATTAAAAAAAAAGGAAGAAAAAAAGAGCCGGGGAACATCAAACGGACTAACATTGTAGGTTCATGTTTTGCTGCTCCGTTATTGTCGACGGAGCTGACTGGGGTGTAGTGATTCCCAACGGCTTGAAAACACCTCTTTTCTGTGGTTGTGTTTTAAGTGGTTCTTGGGGCCAGTTGCCATGTATACTGGGCGTGTTGCAGGTGTATTTGTACAAGATGCAGAGTTTCTGTGTGCATAAGCAGGTTCTCCCCTCATCCCGGCTCAAGTTCTAGTCATAAAAGTGTTTGATGATTTTGGCACAAGCAATCCCTTGGGTTGTCATGGATGTTAGGTCCCGATGCAGCGTGTAGGCATTGCACAACACAGCATTTCAATTTAAATTATTTTGTTTCCAAGGTAGCAGCCCCGGAGATATTACCCTCCCACATTACACTTAAACAAACAGGTTTCCTTGTTGCGCGGGCCGATCTCTGCGAGCCCTGCGGCTAATTTGATTTAGTCTGATTCATTAGAGACTATTAGACTTTGCTTCCATCTGATCATATCTCGTAAGCGCCTGCACGGTAGATTGTCCGTTCTTTGTCCTCCACAGATATTTGCCTCCATCTCAACCTCATTAGCATGTGGGAGGATTAAACCACAGGGGTGTTTGTGCGGCACACCTGTGCAAAGCGTGTTGTGTTGAACTTATTGGTGTCAACTTCCATAATCGTACGTACGCATACATGATCAACATGAAATCCTGCCACGATCACGTTTGAGTAGTCGCAATGAAAAGACTAAGACCCTTGTCAAGGAAACAAAAACAAAAGGGAAGGGTTGTTTTATTGTTGACATCAATCCTTTTTTCTGTTGTGGCTTAGGTATTTCCTTTCCAAAGTAGCTTAAGCTGATTTAAGCTGTGTTACCCCATCATAACAGGAAGCAGCATTGCAAAAGTAATTTGTACATCATCGTATAACCAGGTGTGAGTTGGTGGTCATGCTTAACGGCTAATATGATATCTTGCTGCAATGTGGAGTTGTCACTGTACCATGCAAAGTCAGCACCATTAAGATAGTTTTCAGTTTGTAAACAGCACAAATATAATGTCTGCATTGAGGGTATTAGTAGAGGAGTTTCACTAATGAGGGTGGCAAACTTTTTTTCTGTAGACACCCCTCCTAAATTTCCACCACCTGCATCTCTTTATATCCACACCTTTCACCAGTGCTTGGCAGACGGTGCTTCATGGCACATGATAACCTGGCATTTTTAAGAGGTCAGGCTAAAGGATGCAAGGTAAAGTATGATGAGGCATGCCAGCGGAGGTCATGAACTGCATTTGGAAGATTTCCGTCTGCATCACATGTCTGTTACTGTGTCTTATTACTGCTTGTCAAACAACAAACTGTCAGTGCAACATAAACTAAAAGACCTTTTGAACTTTTCAGAAACAGTTGGAATTGTTCAGGTACCTCACCTGAGTTTTGTACCATAGGTCACAATTGAATGTATTGGCCATAGTTTCAGCCATAAATAGTTTTTGCCAAAATGTTTGCAAATAATAAGCATTGTTACATCCAATGTAACATTTGTAGAGATTAATCAGTGTTACTGACTTCTATTTCCTGGTGTTCAGAGTAAAAAAAATGACACTTTGTACCAATACTATGAGATACATAAAGAAGGTATTAGATTATGGTTTTCAACAGACTTCTTTCACAGAAGTTATGTAATAGTTGATATTTCAACAACAGCTTTATTGACAGTCATGAAAACAGATTATGTTAATATTACGTATGGGTACATATTCAATTATCAGGCCAGGTGAAATAAGGTGTGGGGAATGTTTTCTAGGCTTGTTGGCCCCCTATTACAAATCAGTTGTGGTTTCAATGCCCCAGCCTGTCTGAGTTTTGTTGTGGACAATAGTCATTACATTAGGGCCACAGTTCACCATTTCTTATAGCCAATTCTGCTATGATAATGTATAATAATGTCAGCATGGATGCACGTCTGACAAATCAGCAGAAATGACATGACTCAGTTATGTCGACATAATGCCGGCATGTTAAAGGGAAGATTCCAGCATTTTGTGGAAACCATGCCACTTTGAGGTGCAGACCTACAGTAAATAGATAAATAGAGTCCATCAGGAAAAAAACTAATACTAATACTAAATTGTACTTACGAGATATAACACAAACTATGCATAGCCTATTTCAGTCCAGGAACATATAAGAGAGCTAACCATTCACTTCAGCTGTTGTGGAAATATATTTCTGAATACTAATACACTGAGGGGCAGATTAATCAAAAAAGCCACATACACAGAAATTAAAATAACCTTCCTGCTGGAAAACAAAGCAGTGTTTGTTTATATTTGTTCTTATTTTATTTCAAACTGCTGAGTAATTTCCCGAAATGTTGGTTTCTTGGTTTCCCTGTTGCTGCAGGTTGTCGCCACAGAGCAGCGTGTTGCCCTCGGCTTGCACCTGAACTGCCAGGTGACAAACGCACACACGCACACACAAACAAACTCACACTGGCAAGAATGCAACCTTGGTTGGCATGTAATGATGGCATAAGGCATACCTGTTTTTTATATAGATGTTTTTTATATGTTTTTGATTCAGAGGGAGAATTCTTAACAGGGGTTCACAAAGGGTGCGCCAGCCTACCAGTGTATTTTGTGTGTATGTGTGTGTAAGCATGCGTTTATGCAAGCGGGTTTAGCACCCTCCGCATGTGTGGGTATGTACACACACGTATAAACAGGTGAGCCACAGAGTGATTATACTGTCAACTGCTACTGAGTCACACATCACATCTCCACTGAGTTAATTAGAGGTGGCAGAGCATACTTAAGTTCACACACACACATGCAACCATGTAAAAGAAAGGAAAAAATCACAGAGAGACAAATAATATATATGCAGACAAATGATTTATATATAAATAAACTTGCGTGCCATCAGCTTGATAGAGTTTGACACTTTCATGGTGCTCGTGTATTCACACCTGCAGCGCTGCATGCTTGGGTGTGACTGATTCCTAATAGGCTGCTTTTTGTGCCCCCGGTGTGATGCTATAGATTAAATAAAACCACAAATGCGGTCGAGAAAATCTATGCTTTCCTTAGCAAACATGGCACAGTCCTTATGTTGGTTTGTATTATTATTGGTTTAGCATTTTGAAGCATTAAGGAGTTGTCGTAGCAAGTCCAAAGTTTGCAAATGTAAGATGGATCTCTAAAGCATTATTATACAGTAATGATGCATTTATTGGGGGCTATTATAAGGGACATGTTAATGTCTCTATGGAAGATTAAGATATATCAGGCTCCTGATGAGTTATTTTGCCTCTGTCCCACCAGACTGGGACAAAGCTGTGTGAAAGTTACTATTTCAGTGTTTTAGCTTATTTTATTAATGTTTTGACCTGTTTAATGCCAACCATGCATCAACTGTTGAACTGTTGACAAATATTATCCCCCTGCCTTCCACACAGCCAATGGCTTCCTTATTAAAACATATATTTGCAGACACTGAGGAATCCATCGCCCATCTCGATATTTTGTTGAAGTTCTCAGTTCCGTTGTTGTCCACCTAGTGTGGTGAGAAACATGTTGAGAGTCTCCCCTCATATTTCCTTTGCCCTTTTTCTACACTGAAATCCTCAAAGCACAGTTTGGCCACCAGACGTACAGACATGTATAGGAAACGTATACAGCAGCAGATTACACAAGTCCAGTCTTTGCTCTTTGTCCTTGTTCCATTGCTGGAGATAAAATGACAGGGTTTACAGTTTCCAGCCGGGGAGTTTTGGCCCCCATTGGACTGCTGTGTCATTACATAATAATCCCCTTTGAGAGCCCAAAATGGCCTGAAGTCCTTTAGTCACAGATACCGAGTCACACCTATGAGGAATATGCCAAGACAAAGGACATTTATGTCTTTATTTGATCTCTGTGAATATATGGTGCAGACTTTCAGCACACTCCAGGTGATTATTAAAACTGAGACGGATCCCAAAAATAGACACTGTCTCATTCACACACAGTTTTAACTTTGTTGACTTCTTAGTAAGCAGTGCTGATGGGATTTGTATGTTTAACACATTTTACTACAAACCATGTATTCATTCGGGCAGGACAAGATGAATGGAAGCAAGAGTAATCGTCACATATTACCACAGAGGTGACAGATCAAAAATGGAAATCATGGATCATTCTTGCGATTCCTTTTTTATCTATTGATTTCCATATCATACAAAATCACGCTTGATACAATCTTGTATCAAATTTGGTCAAAGGAACTGAAAAAAAATGTAAGTAGTGGAGTACAATAAAATAGTCTTTGGGAAGTTATTTGGTAGTAATGCACGTAAAAGTTGTTTAACAATTTGATATCACATTATTCATGTCGTGTTATGGTTTTCTAACTGTTTTCCATTAAAACTTGCTGTTGTGTAATTGTGGTAAGGATAGATGTAGGTAGGTTTTAATACTGTATTTGTCCTTATTTACTGAATACATGCATTATGTCTCCGAAAACGTTTGAGAGCCCATGTGTGCGGGGACTGAATGGCATAATAACCCTGAGCGAATCCATAATGACTGCATTCTGAATTGTAAACTAAAACGAGTCAAAGCTCTGTTTCCCATTTTGCATGTTCAGTTAAAAGATGCATTTTTCATAACTCCTTGACTTAGGTTTTCCCTGGGTGTGGATGGAAATACAGAGAACAGTCCACCTAAAATGTAAACAGCAGTTTCTCATTTCGCTGCCTTAATTTCAATGTAAACCAAACCAATCGCTCCCCCTGCTCGCACTCAAACCACCAAACTTGATGGTTTCTTGGTGTTCCTTGCCCCAGGCCTCCTATTTGGCACATCATCCCACACTGTGTGGCTCATAACGGGAGGTCTCAGAAGAAAAGAGAAGACCCAAAAAAAAGGACTGCATTGTGCCCATTTCGCAGCATGTCGGGTTTTTAGAAAGCAAAGCAGTGAGCTGTGTATTTATTTTTTCAGTGGCGAAACAAGTTGTGGAGTAATCATCTGACGCGCCAGCTTTTTGTAACTTCACACATAGTCTGGCTCAACCTAAATGTTTAGTATGGGAAAATGTATACATCTCTGAATTCAATTGGATAGAGGCACACACACTTTCCGTATGTGATTATTGTTTTATAATATAGTTGTTACTCCAGTTGATACACAATGTAACTATATCAATGTTACTTTGCTAACATATAGTTTGACGCATAGTAAAGACTAAAAGTAAGGTAGGTTTCATATTTCATCGATTTTTTTCTGGAGACATAATGCAGCTAATGTAAACTGGGAAGATTGAAAACTTTATTTAATGGAATGAAACAGATGGCAAGTTAACTGTAAACGTGCTATGTGTTAACAGGCTGGTGTTACACACTTCGAATAGCTCCATTGAGGCTCCAATGTAACTTCTTGTGTTTCTTTTTTCACGTCCCTTGAGTCCGAAGTCAACACATCTGCTATCTATCTTACAAAGCACCCAAACTCGTGAGTCCATTACATCCCAATGATTCCGTGTGAGCCACTGCGATGGGCAGGTTACTGGTGTCTGTCAAGTCATGGTGAGGAAAAGGGCAAAAATGTGCCTGTCCACTCAGGTGTCACATCGGAAGAATGTCACACCAGTGCAACTCAATCTGGTCGAGCAGAGAGGGATTTGCAGAACACACTGTATTCTCACTTCCCACTTGACGTCTGCTTTGCTTTCTATACTCAGCTGCAGATAATAGGACCTAAGTCTCTCCAGGGACAGTGTTTAAGGGGTATGTAACACAGTGGCAGACATAACCCACTTCACACAGCAACACAATTAGGAGCAGGATGTGGCCTATTGCATAAACTGCCATAAAACAGCTTGTAGTGAAACATACTCCCTGAGAGTATTGCCTGTGAATCCAGGACATTTTTTCCTTTGTAAAGTGAGACTTGTAAGAAACGTATACGTTCTGTTCTACAATTACCCAGTGTTACTAGGTTCCTTTATGACCACTTTGTCACAGGTTATTTCTGCTGCAGATACGGCAGTGCTTATCTTCAACAATCATTATAATTCATTAACAGGTACCATCGCTTGTATTTGCGCAGATCAATACATAATGAGAATTCGCTCTCTTGTGAAAAATCATAAAATTAACAGGGACTGCTGCTGTGACATTCGGCTGTATTTTATCATCAAAGCTCTAAAACAAACTGTCCCCAGATTACCAGGCTATAAAGCAATCAGCTAGTGATAGCAAGGGCTGCATGAGCAGCCAATTGGGCAATTCTTCCTGTCACCGTGCATGTTGCCACTGTGTTGGCCACAGCCTGCCGGTCGTCTTTCTCTTTGTCGATGCTGATAGGGGCTTTCACAAGGCCAAAAGATGCCCTCTGCTTGTCAACTAATCCATAATTTTAGACAAGACAAGTACGTGCACACAAACACACGCACACACACTGCCACTGGGTCTGATAAAATTACACGGAAACTGGTATTGATGACCGCCAGTGAAGTATTAATGCTGAGTGTAAAATACCATACAAATACTAGCTATGTTTATTTTTATGGTATTAATATTATTTTCATTATTATTATTATTATTTGGGGCCTTGTCTGACCTAGATCAGTGGATAAAAGCTGGCCACTCACCAGCAAGCCTACCTGTGTGCCTGGCCAAGGCATTGGGCCCTTGTTTCACCTTTATGCAAAGTAACAACTACATGCTGTCATCATGATACATTTGTCATCATTATCATAGATTAGGAACGATAAATGGTAGTTTTACTGACTGTAAAAAAAAATGTGCTTTTGGCCACTCATGACAAAGTTCACAACTTTATCAAAATATCTGATAAGATTTCACAACCGTTCTCAGTCTGTAAAGCCAAAAGTTCAGGTCATGCAATGCTTTGAAATGTTACATAATATCTTACAAGATTTACCAAATTTAAATAATGATTGTAAATATTGTTTAAAGTTGTATTTGACCTGAAGATATTTAAAGTTTTACATGAGAAATTATAAGCTATTTTTTTTTTACAACCTCTTTTCCTCACTGAGATGACCTGCTCCACTTCAGTCCACTAGTTCACTAATGCCAGTGTTTCATACATTTGTCTCTCTATGCTGTTGTCTGGGAGGTGGATTAATGAAGCTGGGAGACTCCCAGGTTTCACAATGCCTGGCGAGATAATGAATATGGAAATGACGAAAACACATTGTTACCATCCAGCTGCAGCCAGACCTCATGAGTCACCAAACTCTGGAACTTTTCTGAGTCTCGGGAGCTTGACACAAGCATGGGCGGTTGATTAATTGGTCAGTGGCTGCAAACACATTGCACACTCCATCTGCTGGTTCAGTGCTGCCTGTGAGAGGTTGCAGTTTGACTGGAGACCAGTGACTCTTGTGAGCTCTGTGGTCGGAGAAAAAGGTTTGGGATGAAGCTCACTCAAAACATTGCGCGTAAACAACATCGAAGTTGCCTCTGAAAGAGCATGCTGATTTTATCTGTATACAGGACAGTACACTGTATACTGGAGGGGCCAATGATCCCCTCGCAAAAAAAAAAAGAAACGTCCCATTTAACTCAAGTTGTGTTAAGCAATAGATTTTGGCTTGGCTTTTCCAGTTTAAAAAAATAATCAAAACTTCGAAACAGTTTCCTTGTTGCCCTGAATATGCATCAGAACAAACTTTGTCACTGCACAGCAAAAGGTTTGAATAAAACAATATATCCTTGTGTTCATCTTACACACACATATCAATTAACATAAAACGGATATTTAATTAATATTTACTAAATCTGGTGTTTTCGGGGCTGGAAGTTAAAGACCTGTTACAACAGGTGTCAAAGCTATTTCTTTCACCATATTTAAAGAAGGAAGTGGAAAACTTTTTTAGAATTGCATTTGATTTGTGTGGTCCTTTATTAACCTCATTATTGTCTGTAGTTTTCACAAAGCAAAGAAGAAAATACTTTTCTCCTTACTCCCGCTATCCATCTTTTTTGAAAATCCAACTTTCCAGAAAGTTTTCCTTATCAAAGGAAGAACATTGGGAAACCTCTGAGTGCAGGATAGGTTATTAAACAGTATTAAAATGACACAACAAACAACAAAGAAACATTTTTTTTTTGTTGAACCAAGTTTTGAGATTTTATTAATGTCCAGGTACCGCCATGGAAATGAGAGGAGACTGACTATTTACATTTTTGACAATCCACATTAAGATCAACAAAAAAACATGCTGCAACTTATGCTATCTGCAAAAAGCTTCCAATACTTTGTGTACATTCAGAGTGTACACAACTGCAAACAGCTGTTTTTGTTGTTGGAGCACAACAATGCACTCAGACAAAAAGAAAGATTAATGATCCCCGTGGGGAAATTGGGAGAATCATTTTGTAAATATGAAAGGATGTTGTTCAGAGTTTATGAGGGCGCATGACGGCAACAACAACAAAGAGCAAGTTTCCAGGCTTTGTCATTTTAATGTGGATCAGCAGTGCATATGGGGTTTTGGAGTTGGGGAGCAAATTTCACTCCTTGTCACCGCCGTTGTCTGTTTCCCCTCTCGCTGCTCCTCTGCCGCTGACTTCTGTTTATGCAGAAGCACCGGCTCGCCTTCATCTGCCCCTTCACAAAAGGGGAGCCGCCGGTGTCGCTCTCTATGTTAATGGCACTCTCTTTGTGCGCGCGCTGCACCCGTCGATAACTCCCAGCTCTAATCCAAGTCTGTGTCTGGGGAGTGGAACATTCCCCGGTGGCGTGCGTGCGAGGATTAGCTGCAAGGGTCGCGGTAACAGAGTCTAATCTGCAGCAGGCCTGTTCTCTCGCGACTCACCGCTTTCAATGCATCTGAATGCAAACACAATAGGGTTGCCAGACACCCCTGCTCTGCATATGCAAGACATTATTACTCCTGACAATAAGAGGCAGGTTTTTGAGTGGCAAGTAGCTTGTCATGCCTTGCCAAAAAAAAAGCGGCGGGTATTTGTGTATCTCACGGAGTTAACTGCGTGTGTTCGGGTGCTTTCTGGACCAGAGAGAGTGAGATATCAAACGAGAAGGCTGTTTATCTGCGCGAAGAATCCTTTAGTGATCGGATTTGGGGCTATAACACATGAACGGATGCACATTCTCTCCCGATAACAATTGCCATGGCCAGCTCTCCTGTGTTAGCGGCAGTAGTTAGGCCCTGAGTAGAGAGTGCAGGTACACTTCGTGTATGTAAGCCGCAGGTTTTACCTCCAGCTGTTGTTTACCCAGTCACTCAAGCATTTGCAGGTTAAGTGGAGGTACATGTTGGTTTTTAGCACCCCGCTCACCCTCCCTCCCGACCCAGTACCAGAAAGTTCACAGCTCCCCTGTCCTGCAGGTGAACCATGAGAGCCACTCTTGTATGAGGGATATTAGGTGTGTCTGGCGGCATCTGAAGTGTGAAAACCTCAGAGTGACAGGCGGAGAGAGACGGCGCGAGGGAACACGTTGTCCCAGCCCTCACTTTGCTCGGCAGTTCTGCAGGTTCACCCGTTACCCTCGGGCCCTCCGAATATGAGGAGGAAGTCAAGAGAGCAGGGCAGGAAGGACAGAAGGTTTGGACAGCACGAGGAAAACACTGACATATTCTCTGTATTTATTCCCGTCCAAATTTGTAAGAGCAAGAGTCCTTTTTTATTTTTTTTAACTCGCAATATTACAGTAGAGAATTGTTCCGAGGTGTATCCCAGCAGATTTATTAAAGTACTGCACTTAGGCACATTTTTTAAGTAACTGTATACAGCATTTTATTGTTTTTGCGACCAAATGCAACCAAATACAAAATAAAGTGTATTTGACTTCTCTACATTTGTTTGACATCTGTACTAATTTGCAGACCATGAATCTATAAAGAAAACTTGTGATCAGTTTCTAATATATGGTGCATAGCCTTTTTATTTGATCACCTAATGTGATATAAAAAGGAGATTGGATGAGATTAGATTCAACTTTATTGTCAAAGTGCAGAGTACAAGTACAAAGCCAATGAAATGCATTATATGTACAATAAATGTGCGAATGAATTAATAAATGTACAGATAGCGATTGAGGGATTTTTTATATAATATAAGCAGTTATGAATAAACAATAAGTAGTGAGCATATTAAAAACTATTGCAATTTAAATGATCTGAGCAAAAAAAAACGATGGTGAGAAAAATGCTTCTGCTCCTTGTCTAACTTCAAGAAAAATCTACAGGGAAGAAGACACGCTGCTTTTATTTGCTGAAAAACACAGAAGCCAGCCAGGTAAAGTGCTACTGCTTGATTATTACTCAGAAATATTTTTACCCCATTTTCTTTCTCTACCCCAATTGATATTACCATGACCTGGATGACTGAGAACCTCCACAGACATGTATTGAGTTCATACAAAAGCAACTAAAAGTAATCAGGTTGCATTACTTTAAAATTGTGACACTTGGATTACGTTACTGATTCCATTTTGAGGCAGGCCTAGTTGGGAGAGGTGGCCTAGTGATGAGGGAGACAGGAGTCGGACCAGAGGGTTGCCGGTTCGAGGCCCCGTTGAGGCGGTCTTCCTCTGGAAGGATGCACGAACCCTGGCCACTGACAAAAGAGACACCACCTCTGATGCCCTTGAGTAAGGCACTAACCCTGACCCCTCCCTGACACTCTCAGCTGTCCACTGCTCTGTGGCCTTGCATACCCCACAGATGGGTTGAAAGCAGAGGTCAAATTTGCCCCAAGTAGTGTGTTTGTGTGGGACGATGTGCACTTCTAATTCTAATTCTAATTTTTAAACAGGTAACAGGCAACTCTACTAGATGACTTTTTTAAAGTAACCCTCCCAACTCCTGGCCGAAATATGCTATGGAGAACAGAGTTGTTATGTAGGGGTTGAGGTGTTTTTTGGTGTGCCTTTGTCTGTGATGCAGATTGAAAACTGAAGCATGAGGTAAACAGAGACGCACAGAGGCTGGAGGGCAGGGACGGAGTAAAAATGAGCAGAGAGAGGTTTTGGACACCTCCATAGCAGCTGGCTCTGCCTGTCACGCCATTCTGCATTACTTCGACTGCACTGTGGCTACCAAACCAAATCCACTCAAATACAGTACACACACGGCCTCAGCCCCTTTGCCCATGTAATGTTGTGTAATTATGTATTGTACGATGTATATATTCTCATCGTCTGCCTTTTGGAACTCCACATACACAACATACACACACAAACAAATGAGATAAAACACAGATGAGCCCCTATGACTTAGGGCTTATGGTAATGGTCTTGATTAAAAGCATTTGATCATAAAAAAATTAAAACACTGTCCTTATCACAACATCCTGAACAGTGTTAAGCCGAGAGCCACTCGACATTCTGTGAAGAAAGAGTTGTTGTTAAAAATGCCAGAAGGACTTTTAATTGGGTTTTTTACTTTTGGAACAGGTTTCATGATTAAATAACTATTTATATTGCGATGTTCCTAATCCAAATACACTACCCGATACACTCTCAAAAACATAACATCCTTTTTTGTGGTACACAATGCCTGTTGGGTTTACGGAAGAAAGTGGTAAAAATAGAAATGGTTCCTTCACAGGCAGAGGCCCCGGGACATGCCACAATTACACAAATACAGACACTCTCAGGAGACTACGCACAGAGACAGCCCATGGGAACATGACAGTTACACAATCCTGCTTCTGAGTGACTGCTGAGGTGTTTGTTTCGTGTCACATTGTGTGCACGGCTGAGTAAATCCTCTCTGTTATAGAGAAACACCCTACACATCTGAGCTGGGGCCATGTCATTCATATTGCCGTATCACTAACATGCCGGATTACATAAATGATCGTCGCCCAACTCAAATGATCTCCTGGAGGGATAAGTAAGGCGTCATCTGTGTGGTCAGTCAGTATCATGTTCATGCTGTTTACGGCCACAAAAACAAAATTCTATGAGGTGTCAGTCATAAAGATCTGTAGCATTTGAGGGACAAGAAACACAGACTGTGACATGACTGCACATGTATGGACTTTGCAGGATAGTCAAATAGTCCTGAAAAGTTGCTTTTCTATTCTCCATCAACGACACTGAGATAAAGGTTTTAGAAACCATCACAAGTAACATGCTATATCCTAGGAGTTAGTTCTGAGTTAGACTGAGTTGGTGGTAATGCACCAATGCACTGCTGGCCAACTGCCAATAAAACGTTTCAGAAGAATGTAAAGTAAATGTTATATGATTATAAAATTGTTACATCTTGCATCCCACCACTGCTTCTTTCATCCATCCTTCCATCTACACTCATGATCCTTTCAGGGTAGCAGGGGGAGAGGGAGCCAGTCCTGCTGGACTGGGCGAGAGGCAGAAAGACTGTTGCTTTCATGTTTTGGCAGGAGCATCAGAAATGTTTAATTTTAATTCAATTTCCTTTTATTTGTATCCTCTGACCTGTCTGCCATTAATGCAACCTCGTGTTTTGCAGGAAAATATTAACGGACTACTCTTCTCTAGTGTGCATTTAAACAATATTAGTAAGCTTAGTGGTGCCCTGAGCTGCTCTTTCAGTGCGTGGAAATAAGTCAATAAATCGAACATGGCTGTCGCGTAAATATCTTATAATATTTGTGTGGCCTTAGTGTGAGGCTGCAAATCTGATGAGTAAGGTATGGTCATTGCTGTGTAGGTTGTCCCCACCTAAATCAGGATGTCTATGCAGTGTTAAGTGTCACTATCTGATAAGGACTGCGGTATGTACAGTAAACCTAACAACCCGTTGTTGTAGGTACACTCATCCAGTTATGTATCTAATGTAAGCGGAGTAATATTTCACACGAAAGGCTTAAAATATTCAAACAAGATAATGTAGTGTGACTGATGGTGGGTGCATTACATTTTGCCGTACAGTGATGCATAATCTAAATCAATCTTTTAACATCATAACTAAGGTTGAAAGTTTTGTATTTCTTAGGTCGTTAGAATATGAATTGCACATTGTCCCACACAACATGCATACACACAAGTTGGGGGAAATGTGTTAACCCATCTGTGGTGCATGCAAGGCCACAGATGCAACACAGTGGACAGCAGAGTGCCAGGGAGCAGATGGGGTAATTGCTTTGCTCAAGGGTATTAGAGGTGGCATCTCTTGTTTTATTGGTGGTGGTGGTTTGGCCATCCTTCCAGGGCGAGGCCGCCTGAACTGGGCCTCGAACCGGCAGCCCTCTGGTCCAATGCCTGTCTCCCTCACCACTAGGCCACCTTACTATTACAATCTGTTTAATTACTGTTTGTTACACTGACTGTGTATCACATTCAGTTGTTTATCTTGAGTTAATAGTGTGTACTTAAGTATGTAATTAAGTTTCATACATCTTAAACATAAGTTTGAATATTTTTGTAACGATAAGGTTTAATGTTTAATACACAAAGGGTTTGCCATTTAATGTACATTCAGTGTTCTCATTTAGTATAAAGCAGTAAATGCATTCTTTAGTACTAAGTTTAGCGGTAATCACATTGTTGTTAAATAAAAATTCTTGACTGTAATTTAATCTTCAGACGCTAATTCATCATCTGTCAACATCTGAGCATTACAGCCTCTTTGAAAATCCCAGTAATTAGTTCTATTGAAATATTGTGTTTGCTAATTTTACAGAAGCAGAGACAAACTGAAATAAACTTAAAGTGAAAGATCAATGTTTACCGGAAGGATTTTTATTTAACATATTTCTCGATGTGCAAGTACTGACCACAGTGCTCTAACTGTAATTTGAAGTCATTGTATTCGGGCTTTGTCCAACAAGTGGGAAATTTGGCAATACCCATGGCCAACGGCGTCTGGAACCATTAGCACAGGGCGTGTCTTCATACAGCTCAATTTTCTAGTTAGTATGAATGACTAAGCATTCCCATTAACCTAAATGAGATGACAGCTTTATGGCTGTTGAGTGGAGTTTAAATTGTGCAATGTGGCCAACAGCTCGAAGGTGTGAGGAGACTTTGGCGACATAGTTATGAGGGGATGTTCCAAAGAGCACTGTGTACTGCCATGAAAACCTTGTACAAAGTTTAAAAACGCCACGAAGAGTTTTTTTTATTGCACAAGCGTCTGATATGCAGTATTCTGTGTAATATTTTGATAAGGATTTGGTGAGAGAGTTTTACCAATCTTTAGGAACACATTGAGCAAAACTGTTTATATGCGAGTTGCAGCTTGGGAGAACAAAAGCTGATGTAGCAATGTTTTTTCGTGTTTCTGGGTGTGAACATGCTTGCCTATCGACAATCGGGAATGTTTAAATGAGATAAAACAAGTCCATTACCAGCTCAGGTGTGTAACCGTTCAAAATGAAAGCTTTGAGTCAACATGTGCAGCACCTGTAGTGATAAGTAGCTGAAAAGTTTACTTACTGAAATCTTCAGACAAAGACAGAACGTTTCAAATGGCCCTCTTATCAGCATGTGAAATGATTCCTGCAGAGGCAGTTGACACAGCCTTTTCAGCCCAATCGGTATTTCTTGGAATAACCTTTGACACTAATTACCACAGTTCAGCTGTATTATTGCTTTGTGGCTGTGGTTGCACTTTTAAAAAACCATTTGCATTCCTTCCTTTACACTTAAAAGGCAGGAATATACTACTGCATGCCATACAGTGACTTTTTATGTGCTGTCCCCCCCCACTGGGTAAAACAGTTTTAAGTAGCTGTCAGGCTAAGAACTAATTACTCTCATGGGGCTCGTCATCAATCCCCTGCTAGTTTCATTATCGCAGTAAGTTCCTATATTTGGAGGTGAACTTTTTTACGTGACAGTTGGTTGCACTCAGCAGATGACTACTCATTTGTATACAATACACACAGGGCCACTTTTGATTGCCAGATGCACACTATCAACACAAGACATCTCATCTGTGCATTCAAATACACGTGTAACGGCTCGTTTCATTATGTAACAGACCACCACTTTTAACTCGTGCCCGTTTATGTTTGGCAAAATCAAGAGATGAGTATGTGGATTGTATTCAAGCTGAGTGACAGCAAGATATTTGCAAATGGTGACAAATAAGAAAGACAAAAACTGCTTAAAAACAAACTCAGAGCATGAAGCGGAGGGAGGGACTCTGGTGGAGGAGGAACTCAAATGCATGGGTTTGCATGCATGTATTGTATTGGGAGACAACAGCATTGCAGAGTGTGTGTCTGTGCATGCTCGTATGAGCCACTGCATTGGAATGCTGGCCCCGGGCACTCAGCCGCTCACAGCTTTAACTTCTGTAAACAAACTAATAGCAGCAGACTGCAGGACCACACAGCCTCTCTGGTGAAACACTAACTGCAACCTGCAGCCCCACACCACTGCTGCTGTGGACAACACAGTGGCAGAGCAGCCACAGAGACTGGGATTTAATGTGATTTGCCTCACCGAAGGAGACCTTGAGTTCTGGCTTTGGATGATAACTATACCTCAGTTTAATATTTTTTGTGCTAGAGTAACTTTTCCTCAGTGCCAGAAAGGGAAAACTATGGAATCAATTCAGTATTATTTGACCATTGTGCTGTAAAATATCAATCTGTCATGGCTCTTTGTTTAACTCAAAGTACTGCAAAACACATTAAATTGTGGAAACAAACTGGAAACAGTTCTCCAACATTACACCTCAGTCATTCCAATGAAAAGGGTTCATTTGCTTCAAATGTTAAGTCGTTTTTTGGGATCTTTCATTCATAGTGCCCGAGCATCAGGGTCCTTCTATGACTGCGAGTCTGACTTATTTAGATATTAGATATTTACAGATACTTCAATGTATGTCCTTATTATATCTAGCTTACAGTGGGATACATTAATTAATGGAATGTGTATTCATCAGTTTATGGCACATTGAGCCATGTCTGTCCGGGGCGGCAAGTTCAAAACACAGTTAATTGTAAAGAATTGCGCAAAAAAGGATGCAGTAACCTTTGTCTTGTATATCTGTGTTCGCAATATGTGTTTTCCTTTCTCAAGGCCTTAATTAATACGGGCCCTTGTGAAATTAAGGCAACCACATGTTAATTATTTGAAGACGGTGGAAGAATTCGTTGTAAATAACAGCAGCTGGTGCACAACAACACAGTGATATAAAAGTGCCCTTATTTGACATCATCATCAAGTAAAACATTTAAATGACATTGAAATAACACAGAGAACCTGTTTTTGTTGTTTCCATTATCATCAGTAAGGACAATACATGTGGGATAATTACATTTACATAATTGATTCTGATTTCAGTTTATGATAATATTTTAATCTTATTTCAGTCACATAATTACTATATTTTATTAATGGAGATAAGATTATCATGTGATGAAATGGAAATGTTCACTCAAGTTCGTTTACAGCACCCAGATAGGCAACGCATTGTATGGTCGTTTTTGCTTCTTGGCTTTATTTTGAATATCAAAAGTCTGTTGTAGTCGTCAAATTTTCAGACAGTTTGGTTTTAATGTTGCCAAACGCTGTGCTGTTCCCAGGTCAATAAGCAGACCACTGGGTTGTCAGCCTGTCTGGGTCCTACCTTTGTTTGGATGCCTGATAACAATCCAACTGTCACCTCATTATGAGCTAAAACAGGTTGGATGACATGTTAAACGTCCAAGAAACCTCCCTGTGCACTTTCCTTCAGCATGGCAGTCACACGCAATGGGCAACCTTTGCGTGTTGAAAGATCCCAACACGGCGCTGCCTCCTCATGTGTGTGTACACCTACAGAATTTCCTGTGCCAGTTTCAACATGCTAACATAACTCATTTGATAATCTGTTTCAATCCTTTGAGTGTGTGTGCGTGTGTAGGTGTGTTTGTGTGTGTGCTTTTCAAGTTTCTGTGTGTGCGCACACATTAGTTAGTGCGTGTGTTAGTGTTGAGAACCATGATAGATGTGTATTGGGGAGATCATTAATCCTTAATGACACTCTGATTGTTGCACTTATGGAATGTAATAAACAATGCCAATGTCACACATTCCATTTCCTGTTGCATAAAAAGGCTTTGATAGTGGGTTGTGTTTAGGAGCTGAAGGTAATTAAATGTGGAGTAGGTTAATTGATTTTGGAGTTTTCTTCAGTGCATTTGTCCTGTCCCTTCCTATAGACATATAATCTCTCATATAAGGTCATCAGAAAAGTGAAAAAGGACTCAGCTACTATATTTAAGTATAATTCTCTTTTGTGTATTTTACAATATGCTTCATTTTAATACACTTCAGAAAGAAATGTTAAATCCTTTAAGCCCGAGTAATGCTTAACACAGCCTCTTATCACTTATCACTTAAACACATATGGCTTTTTTTTGTTTACATAAATTCCGCTCAACTCGTGCAATCAAAATGCATAACACAAATTAAATCTTAACTGGCACAGTTGTACTGATACAATTCGGTCACTGGTGTGTGTTGATATATAGTAATTGACCGAGTCGTGTTGAAGTTGTCAGGCAGATTAGAGAGTTGGAGAGATCCCCGGCTGTCGGGACTTGTCCCATTATGCAATGAAGCTGCTGATTCTATCCCCATGCTATAAAGAAGGATGGCTAAATGAGAAAGGCACCTTCGTCAGGGGATGTTGTGTTTCTCCTCGGGGCATAAAGGGCATTTGGGTGTGAGACACCAAGGCGACAGTCAATCAAGGTCAAGCACTGAATTAGCTACTTGCTTAGCAGGTCAGAACAACAAGGGATACTTGCTTTTTGTTGGTCATAATTGGATTGTTTACGCTGGAGGTAATCATGAATTGTCATGAAGACTTTTTCAAAAGGACATTCGTCAGGGGGAATGTTTCCATGATGCATGTGAGTCACCAGTCTCAGGGGCGGACGACACTCTGTTTACTGACGTGGGGATGCTCGGCATTCCCACGTGGTGTGAAAGGTTTCAGACAACATTTGCATCCTCTTACTTCTTGAACAGACATCTGATTGAGCATGTACTGGCTCTTTCATTTTTTCCACCCAGATGAATTGACTTCAACCCTCCAAACTCTCCTTCCTTGTTATTGTTTCCTTTTTCTCCACATTTGCAACCCCCCCAGCCCCGTCATCAATAAATAAATGTAGAACACGGAGGACATTTACTGTATGGGAGCCATCCTCTAGTGTCAAACACAGGAAAGTGGCCCTCTATTAATCCTCTTTCTTCCTGAGGTCTATTGTATTTGAACTCACAGGTCCTTCCTGTCATTTATGTTCCATATGTGTTTGTTTCTTTTTCCACTGTAAAGAAATATGTTGACTAGCAGAGAGGAGAAGACAAAGAAAGAATACAGTCAGAATTGACATACTACAGATGAACAATATACAGTCAGAGCTGGATTATGATAACCTGGCTTGCATTCACCTTTATTCAGACTGTTCAAGTTGAAAGAACACTGTGGAATATTTTACATTTACATGATACAATGAACCTTGTAGCATAGGTCTATCTCATCGTTTCCCTGCTTTTCACTTAAAGATTTTATTTATCACCTGAAAATGTGTTGATAATGCCTCAGCATCATAGTTCCTTGTCTCTCGTGACCGAGCGACAGAAGGTGAGGAAGGTCAAATATGAAGCAGAAATGTGTTCAGTAAAGATGATGGTTGTATCCGGATAAATTGGCTTATCTGTCTGATTTGTCCTATTACAACTTCCCGGCACTCACTCTGATGAGTATGAAGTTAGCATAACTCTAACAGAAACTATGAATGTGGAAAGTAATAATAAACTTGTGACTTTTGCATTCAGATATCCAGATATGCCATAAAAAAGTAACTCTTCACCGAGCCACGCATCTCACAGTGAAAGTCCATATTTTTCCCCACCTGGGCGTGCAGTACGAATACACACAGTGAATCAAGTCTAAACAGCCGAAATCTCATTAATAGCTTTGTGATCAAAGGTGCAGTGACCGACGTGAACTTGGGTGCCTTTGCGCCAGGTTGCACATGTGAAAACACACACACAAGACCACACACAAACTCATGCAAACAGCAGATAGCTCCGGGCCTTGGGCCCGGTGTCTGACAGGTCGTGGGAGGATCAAAGTTCAGATTTTTGAATACAATGTTAAAGAACACAACGGAGAGGGAGTCAAGGAGGAGCGGAGACGGAGCATTGATGAAACCCATCAGGATTCATAAAAGCGGGGGGGAAAGAAAGGGTTTGTGGGCGATTTTGGAGAATGGCGTGGGCGAGGACGTGACCAGAGAGGAGGCGAGACAAATTGAAATGAGAGATTATCTGTGCAATAGGGGATACAGTGTGTCCTGCACCAGGCCTTATTTGTCAGGTAGAAAAGTGACCCCCCCCTCCCCTCCTTGGCTGTGGAAGCAGGATGTCTTTCATCCAGCTCAGCTGAGGGATCAAAGCTAAAAGGCCGCTCGGCTGAAACTGACCTCAATTTGCACTTCTGCACACTCCGCACCTCTTCAACATACACAATCCATAGTTCTCCATAGTCCTCCTCACAACCAACGCCACCCCCCACTGAACTACACACATGCTACTTCCCTTCCTGTATGCCCCCACTGCCTCATCCACTTAACACGGGAAATCTCTCACTGCTTTCCAGTGGCACAATTTATTGCCTCCACATTAATTCTACGACATATTCCCTTTAGTCTGTATTGTATAGTCTGCAGTCACACTGCTCTGCACTGTAAAGATTAGCCTGTTCAGCTTCCTTTCTGCCTCTTCTCTCTCACTGTTTTCACAACAAACGGCCTCTCCCCTTCAACCACCCACCCACACTCACTGTAATGTATACACATACTGTATTTGTGGACACATATCCCGTGCTCACACTCTTGACCATATTTACATTTGTTTATGCTCTATTAATATCGTTTTTAATGTAATGTTGTAATGTTGAGTTAGTGACCATTTCACATACATTCCAACATGATCTATGAGCAGTTAGGATGGACAAAATATATCATACTGTTAGCTGTTTCACCATTTGGTCAATAATAATACACATTATTTTAAGCATCTCATTGAAACATTTTATTTATTATTGTTCTTACTTGATTGACATAAATTTCTGTACATTTCTTCTTGTGGTGCACCAACATCTTGTTATTGCACTTAATTTACCTTTTGCAGGGAAAGTGCTTTACAATAATAATAATAATAATAATAATAATAATAATAATAATAATAATAATAATAATAATAATAATAATAATAATAATAATAATAATAATAATATACAATTCATATCAAACATTTGTCAATGTTGCAGCATTTTTAAATATGTCAATGCAGGTTTCATTACAACGTTCTTTTGGTATGGTGTATATGTTTTGTCCATTCTGTAATGAACTGGTAAACCATTTTACAGGACCCTTGGATTCACAGATTGGTTACTGTAATTTTACTCTGTGCCGATCTGACATTTTTCACCATTCACCTCATTCTCTGCTCCACATTGAGGAGGCCAAGTTCATAAATTACATTCTGGGGCGCCCCCTTCTGGGCTATAGCCCCAACTGTTTTCCTGGTTATATTTTTGACCCAGTGGGGCTGCCATCTAAGACCTAGATCTCGCTGTCAATGATTTAACGAAGGAAATGATGTGTAAAATGAATGAAATTAATATTATATATATTATATATTATATAATATGAATATTCACTGAGGCCAACTGAGTTCTTCCTGAGTGTGTTCAATACTTAAAAGCAAATCCATGGGATAGAAAAACCATGTTGTGGCTCCTAGAAGTTAAGACCCTCTCTTCCTTTCACACAGTGGAAAATGAGATTCAATTTTATATTCAGTTCTTGCTGTGGACTATTTTTAATCTGTGGTATCTCCTCTAATCCCTTAATTTCTTAAATATATTTTAATATTGTAAATACTCAATTCTGATAGTTAGAATAGCACAGCTATCAAAAGTGATCAAAGTCTTAAATACGACTTTCGAACTCTGCTTCTTTTGTCTCTATGAATACATATAATACAACATATTTGTCACGGGGGAAATGTTTACACATTAAAATGCCTAATTTTAAGTTTGTTTTGTAAAATAAGATATAACTTGACAGTTAAATTAAAGCAGTCGGTGCATCTACAGTGGGATTTGAATTTCTCAAAAAGGATTTATTGCACTAATACCAGAAAAAGACACAAAACATCTGAACAATGACAGCAGAAAACAGCGGAGTGTGCAACATCAGTAGGGTGAGTGTATGATTTTATTATGCTCTCCTCCTGATTGCAACTGGCTCGGGCCCATCCAGCA
This sequence comes from Colistium nudipinnis, assembly GCA_016785305.1. Taxonomy (NCBI): domain Eukaryota; kingdom Metazoa; phylum Chordata; class Actinopteri; order Pleuronectiformes; family Rhombosoleidae; genus Colistium; species Colistium nudipinnis. Next base: position 2,404,554 of record JAFBJU010000331.1, on the reverse strand, counting down.
CACAAATAACCCCCAGCTGTAACCAAGTCCACCTGTTTATGAACACAAACAGTTATGAACACACTCCGACCTGTCACATCTCATCAAAGTCGGAACGCATATTGCAGGATGCATGGATGGGTTCAGCTGGCCCTCCATGGATTAAAGCTGTTTCCTGTCAAATTTATGTTACTCATCCAAGGAGGGATCAACAAGCAACAGTAAAATATGAGTAGGATATTAGAAAGCACGCCAATGGAGGACAATATCTTTTTGGGGAAGTCATAGCGCCTCTACTTTAGCATACTTTTTTTTTTTTTTTTTTTACTTTCTAGACATTTCCCAGAGAGCTTTTCTCCACAGTGCTCAGGGTAGATCCTGATGGTGCCTCCTGAGACACAGAACCCTGTTGTCCAGCCTGGGGGGGGGGGCCCTGAGGGTATGGTCGGTGTTATGAGAAGGCAAAGAACATGTTATGTTAACCTGGGTGGTAAAAGCCTGAACATATTTGGGAAAATGCTCCTTTATACCTTCTCACACCCACTTGTTTTCTTGAAATTCTTACCCTCAACTGCACTAATTCTCCCATCTTTCCTGTGGCTTTATACTTAGAGAGTCGATTCACTCAAATTACTTCTAGTGGTACTTAGCCAGAAGAACCAGAAGATTTGGAATTTTTTTGTTCAGCTTCTAAGATGTCCATGTTTTTGTGGTGCCCAAAACATAACCAATTGTTAACATTACATGTTCAATTGAATAGTCTGTGAAACAGAAACAACCAGCTGAAAGATGCTTAAGGACTCCACAGAGCTCTGGGGGGAACTACGTTGTTTGATGGCAGTCTGTGGGTTTGGTCGTTACCGGGTGAGACATACTGTTTCACAGCACATGTAGGAGGTTTGATCCACTTTTAAAATACAGGAAGAAATATTGAATACAGATGTTTTAAAGACATGGCAATTCATAGTTCCCTTACTTCTCCACAGCTCGTCAACTCACTGAAAGCCCAGTGACAGTACACAGCACATGTCTTTAGTGTTGCCAGAGTTTTTATCTGAGTATTTACTTTCTATTGAAGATACAGTCCCAATGAAAACTGCTGATAGTGGTTTATCCATTTAGAGGACAGCAATGGCATTAGAACTAGTGTTGTTTTTATTTGTTTCTCATTTGTCAGTGTCGTGAGCATCACATATTTATATTCTATTTACAAATACTCTTGGGCTAATAAACCTACCTGAATGAACACGTACCATAAGACTGTAAGTAACGCAGTGTGTATTTTTGCCTTTAAAGTTACCATTTAATATCGTGGAAGATATATGATCGCAGGTGCATTGGTTGGGGTTAGGGTGTTACCTTTTTGTAAAATCATTCTCATATCCCCAACTATCAATTGTCTCATCTCTCAGTTACATTATATTATCCAGCCACTGTATCAAGCAATGTGTCAGCACTCAGACTGAAAGGCTCTCTGTTCCCCCTAAATCTCCTGCTCCCATTGTATTCATCTGGATGCTTTTCCAAGTTAAGCCTGGCACAGGCCTGGATTTCTGTAGTCCAAACTGTGAGCCCAGGGACCTTGAAAGGGGAGCAGTGGGAGATAGAGCGCCACTCCACAAACCAAAAATCGGGGGGTTTATTTAAAATCTTCTTGTCTTATATTAACAGCAGTGCAACATTCTAGTGATTAGCCATACATGGGTCAGGGCCCCCTTAATTTCCCATGGAAAATACATTGCATGTGTTTTATGAGATGTGCAATAGAAGCAGGCAGAAACTGACTAAAGAATACAAAATATAATATAAATATATACGTTTTCTTGTTAAAATGCAGCTCTTTCATGGCACATGGAGTCACATAGGTATATTGTGCTATCTTATATGCTTTAAAAAGAGTTGAGACCTGCCTAGGTTATTGTAATGTCAACACTGAGCATGTGATCTCACTGTAGCGATGTTTGACATTGAAGGATTCATACTTGTTTGATGTCTTACTTGAAATGCCCTGCGCAGGAAGGAAGTGCTCACCCACTGGTCGCCTGTTCCATCTTCAGGAGCTCTATGGGAGGGGGGGAGGATTTCAGTGCAATATTTACAGTGACCTTTTCCTCTCACTGGCCAGGGGCCCATGGGAAAAAACTGGAGAAGACAAACAATGAACAATAGGGTTCAGGGATGAGCAATGGTGCCAGCACCACATGTGCCATTTTGGGATGTGCATTACAGAGGGGTGTGTGTGTGTGGTGGTGGTGGTGGTGGTGGTGGGGGGAGGAAGGATCAAGGCACCAACAGTGTCCCTGAGGCACACCTGCTAAAAGAGTGTCTTCTATTAAAAACATCACTTGCAATCCTATGTCTTGCTAAATCAAAATACTGATAGTTGAGGAGATTTAAAGAAGCAGGTCCAATTTTGGAAAATGTGAATTTAGGATTTGGTGAGGAGATTCATTTGATTTGTCATGTTTGTAGAATAAATATGAGTATGAAGCTATGTACAGCAAACTGGTTATCTCAGCTTCCCATAAAGAAGAGAAACTGTGACTGGGCAAAACAAATGTGCAAGGCATGATTCCACAACTTGTTAAGCAAATAAGTTATAATGTATTGTTTTGTTTGCTGTAGAGATGCTAGTATATGTTTTTTTTTGTTACCTTTAAACTAGGCTAACGAATTAGTTCCTGGCATAACTCTTCTAAATAGAAAATGTCACGCCAAGATATATTGACTGTATGACTGGGGCTGTGTTGGGTATCACTCCAAAACTCCTTGTTTTGAAATTCACGCCGCCCACTGCCTTTTGAGCTTTTATTTTGTGATGCCTATTTCTGGGCTTCCTGTAAGGATTTAGTAGGTATGTGGGGCTTTTATTTGGAAAAAAATACATCTTCCTGAGCATCCTGTAAGTATTTAATAACTCTGTGGGGCTTTTATTTAAAAGAAATGCCTCTTTCTGGGCTTCCTGTCAGGATTTAGTATCTCAATTGGGCTTTTATTTTGGAAAAATTAAGCCTCTTTCTGTGCTTAGTTTAAGGATTTAGTAATGCTGGGGTTTTTATTTCGAAAAATGTGCCTCATCCTGGGGAGTAATGCATTGTGGGAGTTAAAGTTGGAGCGATATTTATTTGAATTTTTTCCTGCCCACTTGTGTATGTGTGTGTGTGTGCATGTGTGTGTGTGCGTGTGTGTGTGTGAAGGGGGGGTCACTAATCAGCTCATGTCAAACAGCTGTCACTCTGGAGATCACAGGCATGCTGTGTCTCTCCCTCCTGATGAACATAGTCATGTTTTTTTGTGTTTTTAATGTAAAGATAAATGTCCATTAGAGCAGAATGTGTGTGTGTGTGGGGGGGAGGGGGGGCTCTCACTAAACCACAAAAATCGGTTAACATGGGAGCAGATGGAGCAATTTCTGGAGTTTGTAAAAAAATATTTCATTTATTACCTAGATGCATACATCCCTGGGATATACTGAAGATATCATTTTTTTCCTTTCTCTTGAGCCTATAAATATGTATGTATGACTTGGAATTAGAGCAGAATAAAAAATAAATTACAGAAGTTTGAAAGTTCCCTCTCCACTCTGGTGATGTCATCACCCCAATCCTGAGCATTCTGCGCACACACACACAAACTCATTATAAACTCAGAAACAGCCTGAAAATCACACAAAACTTAAACTGGGATTGCAGGAAAGCCGTGCTGTCTATCAAAAAAAACTTTAATCTGCACACCTGTTAAAACTTTAAATGACTGTTGTACGTGAAAGTATGGCGAGGCAGTATGGCTGCAAAGTGTGGCAGTGTTTTTGTGTTCTGTTCACAACTATGTCTTTGGCCAGTCACACAGAATTAAAGATAGGAGTGGTATTGGTGTTCTCATCTAAATCTGCAAAGCAAATAAGTGCATGTGCCAAAATATTGAAATATTCCATTGACTAATAACAGGCACTCTATAAGAGGTTCTTGCTATACTGTACGATTAAATGTACATAAATGTGTGGTCATAAATAAATAACACATTTATTATCTGAGAAGATGACACAATAGTGCACCAAATTGCTTTCTGATTTATGGATTCAGTAGTTGGTGTTATATGCCATTGATGCTTTCATTCAGTGGCAGAGGCTGTACCAAAGAGACCAAGATCAAAATCTTCCAGCGTCATTGCTTTAAATTGGTGTTTATGTAGGCAAACAGCCCCTGTGTTGCATCAGCATCTGTGCAAAGTCCCAAGTCACAGTTTTATTTCGCAATTATCAGATTAGCCCGTCTGATTGGAGAATGTGGTTTCCCTGGGGCTTGGGCCTTGCCTTATCACAGAAATGATTTCTGCCCTGCACAATTTGGTGAGATAAATGTAATGGTACCAGCATTCTAGTGTGTGCCTGGGTGGTCCCTGTTGCATTTCTAATGATGCTACGCATTTCCCAGAACAAGTGGAAATGCCTCAGTGAAGCACCGTGAAAAGAGAGATGAGGAAAGAAGCAGTGCACCCACTGGGATTCAGAATTTTCACACAAGGGCATCCGAAACTTCAGAAGAGCATGCATGCTGGATTATAATGCTGTTTTTGGTGCAAATATTTAGACTACGAAGAAGCTGTTCATCAGCTATAACACACATTTGTTCTTGAAAAGAAATATATTATATAAGAAATGAGCTGTGCATACACTGTGAATTGTTGTTATTAACAGTGACATATAAATGTTGTTTAAATAGGTTAAGTTTCAATTTGTCCATGGCCTATGCATTCCAGTCCGCTCCTGAGACATAATGTAATAATATGGACAGAGGAGAGAGAATTGCCCCGAAGACGGCTGTTTACATTGGTCCAATACATGTTGTTGTGGAGGACCTCTAACAACTTGAAACCACCTTTAATGTCTTGCCATGAAGAAGATGTTTAAGACCCCAAGAGGGTCTTAAAACATCCCTGTCTATGGATAATGTATGTATTCCCAATGTGAATAAGTCAACATCATGGACCTTCAGAAAGTGGTATTTTTGTGTGTTAACAGTGTTCACACAGGTTCTCTTTTCCCCAATTGAATTCAGCTGCTTCTGTGGCATACAATTAGAAAAAAGGTTTGCCGATATATCATATCAGAATTATTTTATTTTGACATGTTCCATAATTTTATTCTGAAGAGCTGCGGATGAGAACGTAAACCCGGAAGTGGTCAGAGGATACAGGAAACGGACGCTGCTGTCAAGCTGCTGTGAACTGTAAGTTTCTGATTTCTCGATTTAATATATTTCTCCTTGCAAACACAGAAATGGAGTGGAGTTAGAAACAGTAAGTCAGATAGGCTTTTAAGGGGTTTGCAATGTTATGACCACGACAAATGGGAGCCTCCGTTACCTCTTTCCGGCATAACAGTATAGCTTGCCAGCTAACGGAGGTTAGCCAAAGCTAAAGTTAGCTTTTTGATTTGTCAACAAAGCAAATATAGGTCTCTCTTTAATCACTGACGGGTTGTACTGTGTCTGTTAATGTATATCTGGTCGTTAATGTAAGTAGAAATGGCTGACACAGTGTTGTTATCTTGCTCAACGTTACCGGTGCCCGGGCACACTACACTGTACAACTGGATGTCATATTTAATGTAACATGGCGTAATTTGAGAAGCAGAGAACATCACATGACTTTACTAACTGCCAGCGTCCTCTAGTAAATGTTTTGCGTTATTACATAACCTGCGCTACCACTTGTGAAACCATTATACCAGCTGAGTATAAACATTATAATAACTCAAAACAACACGCTCAAATAAGGGCGAGAGAGCTTCGAAAGTTACTGTCTGGTGGTGCAAATTTCCCTCTCAACTTCTGTGAATACTGCTGTGCTTTCCAATGAAATCAAGATCAACAACCTTTTTTAACACAGAAATGACGATTAAATGTGGGGTTGCCAATAAAAAGAAAGAACCAAAAACAATTTTCCACATTGCTTATACTTGGAACACATTTATTTTATACAGATAGAATGACTAAAACAGATACATTATCTCACCAGATTACTTCATATGAATGAGCGAGGCAGCCTTGGATTGACTAGATGCCAGTTTCACAATAATACATATTTAAACACTGTAATTAAGGTTTAAATAACACAACTACAATTGGGAATGCATCACTGAATTTCCATGAAAAATATAGTTTCATATTTCATGTCCTATCATGGCAATGTTCCATTAAGCAACGTAATTGCATTTATATCAGTCTTATTATAATGGTCATACCAGGATAGATGAGTATATACATTCAACCAAGTTAGTATTTCACACATAAACCTGTAGTCAACTTATTTTGCAGGCTGGATATACTGTATTTTATCTGCAGCAAGACAATTTAATTTAATTTTTGTGTGACGTTTTGTCAAGAAACAAGCTTGCCTTCCTTGAAAACTGTGCTTCCCACTTCTCAATTTTAAACACTGCATTGTGGCCATGTTTGTTGTGGTTTCCTTACAGCTGGTTTATGGATGAATTGTTGCTATTTTTACTGTTCTACAACATCAGCAAAAGGACTGATGGAAATCAAAAATTTCAATTATTTTTTGATTATTATAATAATATTTTACTTTAATTGTTGGCTTTAATAAAATACCAGAGAGTTGTGAAGGATGCCAGTTATAACTTTCCACAACATTTGTTCAAAAAATGTACTTGGCAGACAGTTTAAAACCCTATGATATTTTCTCTTCAGGTTACATGCAACATTTACTTATTCTTCCCATTTGTGAAGCTGGAATTACTGAGTTATTTCTAGTCGTTCTAAAGGTTAGGACATCACTTACTTAATAAACCTAAAGACTTCATGTTGATGTAGAAACATTTCTCTCACTTAAGTTGCATTAAGTGTAGTGTTATCAAACAGACCAGTCTAAGCCTCTTTTATCCCCTTATGTGTAGTATTGTAAAACCTTATAAAAACATTCTTTAAATAGGCATGACCCTTTCCATGTTTTCTGTGTGTGTATGTTCATCTGATTGATTGTAAGAGAGTGAGGGAACGCAATTGATAGACAGGTAGATGGTACTCAGGCGCCATGTCACAGAAATGGGTTGTCATCGAGCTCCTTCATCATTGCAGTAGACATGCATGCTAACAAGTCTATAGCCTTTCAGTGTAAGTCCACAGGGCTCTGTGCATCGGTTGTCCTTCTCTTCCCCAGAATTCAGCACTGCTTGCCTGTGGGAGGGACGGGGCAAGGCTACACTGATCCATTTCCTGCCCCCCTCCAAGGGCTCTAATTGAAACATTTGGGTGGCCTTGCTTGTTTGTTTTGGTGGAATGTGGTGGGTTGTGTTTTTTTTTAGGCTTTTACTCACTGCGGCTGCTCAGTTAGACCTTCGGGTGAATCGAGCAAGGGGGGTCATGCTGAACCTTGTTTGGGAAGTGCCGTTTCTTTCTCACCCCTGTCCACTCTCCGCAGTTTGGCCCTACCTGGTAGTCCCCTCCCCGCTGACAGGCCTGCTGGGCCACTGGTTTTCACATTGTGGTTTCTGTGACCCTGTCAGACCTGGATGGACAGACAGACAAGCTTTGGGTTGTTAAACAGAGCACATGTGTCTCAATTTGAATGCAGATCTTAGCAGGATTCAGATATTTTCCACATATTAGATTATACACAACTGTTTTGATAATCAGTAAATGTGTACATTAATTCCCAGGCTTTCCTCAGTTCCAGGCTCTTAATTATGTGAATGTTCATGTTCTTGCAGTGCTATGCATTAGTCAATAGAATATTAAAATAATACAATTATTAAAATAAAATTATATTTTAGTTTTTTAGCATTCAGACATGATGAATGTCCCCAGGCAATTTTGGGTAATTTTATAATGCCAACTATTTGCAAATTCAAGCAAATATCTGTTATATCAATCATTATTTAAAATACTGGAAAATTAGTCTGTAACAGTTTTCTAACATCAAAACACTAATTCAAACATTTGAAAAAGGTTTGGGCCTTTCTGATGAAGGTTTTTTTCAAAACCTAATCACTGGTTTTAAGTAAGTGATGAATACACAATAAGATTAAATAGAAAAAGAAAACACAGTTTAATTGATAACCAAAAATCGTCTTGTCGTGGGACTTTTGATATTTTTTACAGTTCAGTGATTGTTTTAAAATAATGAATATAATACTCTTTAGTTGCTACCTTCAATTAAAGTGCTGATTTGTACTGTAAGCAGTCTTGTTTTTATAATTTACAATTGGTTGTGACTGTGCGAGGTTCTCACGCTGGTGATGTTTTTTTTATGTAAAGCAGCTGGGGCAGCGGTGTTGCAGCCTCGCTCATGAAGGTTCAAATCTCTCCATTTCACCATGTCATTGGGCAGAGCTGCCTGTCTCCAGTCTCTTAATCCTCTCAAAACATCTTCCCGCGTCTGCGGGCCCATACTTTATATTTCTGTTTATTGTTCCAGGGTCTTTATATGGGAAATTCAGGACTTTACTTCGTCAGGGCTTGAGCGCTAAAGCACTAGAGACTGACAAACAAACAAACAGACAGCCTTAAAGATAACAAACCCTGTGGGCAGACTCCATGATGGTAGGATAGAGAGCAAAAGGCACTCTGTCCGTTTTCTCTCTGTCACGGAAGTCTCTCCATGGTCCCTTGGACCGACTGCTTGTAGAGGAGATGCTGACTCATTGTGGAACTGAACTCAATGGGCAGTGGTCGCAGCATCTATTTCCAAACACAGTTCATAATGATATGATACATTTATTTGAAATATAATACAGTTGACACATATTATAGTACATTTTTGGCTGCATTGCCCTCACCACATCTTAGAGACATGCGGTGGTCTGGATGTGCGTTAACACTGGAGGGGATTGTTTAAAGCTCCACCCAGCCTGTGTGTTCAGGCCAGTCATCTCAGGCTGGGTCATGTTTGGCCCGCTCTGTGCATTCAGTGGAGTCAGAGGGGATCTTTGATGGAATTTGGTGTTTGTGTAATGTTGGGGAGCACGGAGTGAAATGGTTTTAGTGGGGGTGGGGGAGTCGTGAGCCGCCAGCAAAGTGGGTTAGACCCTCTGATGGTCAGTGGAGGGGGTTTAAGGTGATGAGCAGTCTAAATGGTTCCCTTTGTGCCCCTAAACCCATCACCTTTTTTACACACGCATCCACACACACTTACCAATCACTGCCATATGTGAGTCACCTTTGAGCTCAGGGCAGCATATGATCCAAGGTATGAACACTGTATTTATGAGTTATGCGGCAGTGTCTGTGTTGATATGGTGGGGGATGTAAATAGATCTATATCTGTTATGATAAAGTTGGTTATGTTTGGACATTGAATTAAAAAGCTATCCAAGAATCAGAGTTTGGAGTTGTTGTTGTTGTTGTTGTGTTCTTCCATTGAATTGATAGAACACAGTGGAGATTGAGAGGAAACAGGGAGAGAATGATGGTCATGCAACACAGTTCACCAATTTGAACCAGGGAAAGAAAATACTACTTTAGTTAAAGAGGGGCATGGATGAAAATTGAAACAATGTTTTTGACAATCCACAATTTTTATACTTATTAATATAATGATTTATCAAATTCATTTTAGTAACTCTATATAGATTTGGTGATTTCTTTATTGTATATATAATTTCATTACATGTAAAATATAATTGAATACTAAACTATTAATACCCCCTTAGCCCAGCCTGTTTGCTAGCTGTAGACACTTATTATTATGGAACACTCCAATTGATGCACCAGATTGGACACTGTAATTGTGAAGCATCACTTAAGCATAATGTAGCCAAAACTGTGATAGTGGTTATTTAATATTTATCCTTTACAATAGTCTTTCTACCTGTGTCACTCTCTCTCTAAACCAAAACTGTAGCAACAAGAATAAATAAACAAATTGCCTTCTTTGAAATTCTTTGTTCGTAATCTGAATGATGCCATGTATCATGTACCAAGTCTTCCTGCTTTATGCAAAAGGAATCTGCTGCTGCCATCTAGCCCAGACCATTGAGCACAGCATTTTTGGGGTATGTTAAAATTAAACGGTCCCATGTGACCATGACATTTGTTTAGAGTTTTAATGAAAAGTCTCTTGCTGCAGTACAGAGCCGAGGCAAGGGTTGTCCCATGTTAACAGTGCTGCAAGAAGATTCTAATCCTCAGACTTCCACAGCTACCACATTAGAGCCAGCCGTGCTGTTTGTTACTCAGCCTGCATGGAAAACAAACATGCCTTTTTAGCCCTATAACCAGAGAGAGAGAGAGACAGGTTGGGGATAGCAGCATCGCCATCACATTTGGAAGACAATCGTGCTAGAGTATATGGGCTGAATCTGGTTCTAGGTTAACACCAATTTCCCTTAACCTGTACCAGTTCAACATAGCTAGATTCACAATGGTTAAAAGTGGGGTATAATCCCATGGGGATCCTCTGATGCCCTCTAGGGGTTAATGCTTTTATCCCATGTGTGGAATATGCCTCCTTCCACACAAGTTTCCAGTCGGAGCTTCAGAAACGTGTTCTTTTGTTTCCTCTTCACGCTACTTTAATGAAAATGTCTTTCACTGTTAGGCCCTGGCTTGTATGAAGTTATAGTTTCTATTACTTAGATTGCAGGGTGTTTGTGACTTGTGCAAGAGTCCCCTTGGTTTCTGTGATTTGGTGTGTGTTGCGTGCGCGTGTGTGTGTGTGTGTGCACTAGTGTTATCGAGTGGGGTCTGGGCAGTGTTCCCGTGTCCATGCACAGCCCCCAGAGTAAAGTAAACACAGCGGCTCTTTTCTCATCCCGGCCGTCAGCAGGCTCTCCCCAGGCCCGCGCCAGAGACCACACACCCAGACCACACACGCATGCACACACGCACGGATACACACGCACGCACACGCACGCACGCACGCACGCACGCACGCACGCACGCACGCACGCACGCACGCACGCACGCACGCACGCACGCACGCACGCACGCACGCACGCACGCACGCACGCACGCACGCACGCACGCACGCACGCACGCACGCACGCACGCACGCACGCACGCACGCACGCACGCACGCACGCACGCACGCACGCACGCACGCACGCACGCACGCACGCACGCACGCACGCACGCACGCACGCACGCACGCACGCACGCACGCACGCACGCACGCACGCACGCACGCACGCACGCACGCACGCACGCACGCACGCACGCACGCACGCACGCACGCACGCACGCACGCACGCACGCACGCACGCACGCACGCACGCACGCACGCACGCACGCACGCACGCACGCACGCACGCACGCACGCACACTGCCCAGACCTCTCCACAGATCCTTCCATATACTGGCATACACACAGACCACACAACACCAGCTCTGGCCCCTCGCACGCAACCTAGCTGAGCTGTCATTCTGCCACGTAAGTGTGTGTCTGTGTGTAAGTGTGTGTGATTGTGTGTGTGGGGGGGAGGGGAGGGGAGAGGCTATCTGTATGTTTTTGCACGTGTACTTCAAGGGTGAAGGAGGTTGTGTGTGCGCGCACACATGTATGTGGTGGTGGATAGAAACACTTCTGGAAGCAGAATCGGAGGCCAGTTCTCTGCCACCCGCCACTCCCACCCTAAACATATGGGATTGATGTAGGATATACCTAACTCTTGTTTTAGGCCTATTAACCTCTTATCTTCTCTATTTCAGATCCATAGCCCCTCCATTTCCTCTGACATGGGCAGGGCAGCGGCAACAACAAGAGGGGCAAATCCCGTTGGGGTTTTCTTGTTAACTCTGGGATGTCAGGGCGATGGAGGGGGAGGCTCTGCGGCAGAAAGGTTTTCCAGAAAAGTGGGAGCTTTCTAGGTCAATGCATGTGCTATAGTCCCACTGCTGCTTCTGTGCCCTTATTGTGGCTTGTAACATAGTTTTCCACACCTAAACCCCCACATTTTCAAAAGTTTTAACTGACATTGGTATGAAAATCTGAGTCTTGTGATATTTACTTAGTGCCACGAGTCAAATATTGGCAGGACGTCACTATTGAGGTGGTTTTCATGTGGTTAATAGTGAAATGATGCATCTCTAAAATGATTTGTCTATCAGTCAGTTGATGACAAAATGGATTGGCAGTAATTATGGTAATTGATTGATCCTCTTTTTTTGACTTTGGAGCTTAATGTTATGTCATTTTTGACGCAAACTATTTAAAATATAGACAATCACATGCCTTTTCTTTAAGTTCTTGCTATTGGTGAGGGACTTTTATTTCTATTGGAATGTATTAATTAACATTTTAGTCTAAATTGCAATATTTTGAAAGTTGCGAGTCCTGAAGCACAATATTTTAACACTAAGGGTACCGTGTATAATGATGTGATGGGACACGGTGCTTAATGATGTGTACAACTGTGTTAAATGCAGGTGAATAATCAATTTGTTGCTGATTAATTAAAGTATTTTAAGTAAGTAAGTAACGTTTTTTATGAAGAAATGTTACTTTTTTAACATTACGTTAAAATGTAAAATTGCACTTACATGGTTGTTGATATTTATAGGTATTATTATGGATATTGATCCATTCATCATCAATAATGCATTCTTAGTTGGTCGCTGGGATACTTTGGGTGAGAGGCAGGGTGCACCATGGACTGGTCACTAGTCAGTCAGGTATTATGTTAATCAAATCTGGAAATAAAACGTGCCCTTTAACAAGTATTCACTATGTTCAAATTTAGATTTCCCTTGATAATGGAACCACTGTTGGCTCTTGAATGTCACATTTCATCTGAGCTGAAGACCCACACCTAGCGAGTGACCATATAAGTGAGCAAATGGTTATCCCGGGGAACTTGCTGCAGGTCTAGTCCGTGTGAACTTCTGCATTGTTTCTTGAGAATGTGTTTTGGCTGCAGTGGGAAAAGGCGGAAGCCTCGTTCAAGCTGCCTCTGATCCCCTGGATTGGTCAGCCTTTTTGAGACCTGGCAGTAATTTATTAGCAAACATCTGCGCTGCTGAAATTCATGCTTGGATTTTTTTTATTCTCTCTTCCTTTTACACAACCCTAAAATGAAATGATTTTCATGGTGGCTCCTTCTTTCGTACCATAATCTGTACTCTGTTCTGTGGGCTTAGGTGTAATGATTGGGGGGGGGCAGGTTTATTTATCCTTTCCTGTGAGGTTTACATTCTTCCTTTCCTCCCTGCTCTCTGTCTGCTCCTTCATTCTTGGCTCCCCCCTCTATTTTTCCTATTATCTGAGAGATAACTGCTGCAATGATTACACTGTTTGGAGACCTACCAGGATGGGAAATTGACACTCGCTGCCAGCCAAATTATGTTTGTATTTTATTATCCCAACTGAGTTCTACAAACCTTAATATCTGCCTGCGTGGTAATTCAATACAAGTGGCTGGTGAAAAAAAACTAATCGGACTGTATTTATTATGATCTATTACAAGAGGGGCATGGGTTCACCAGCTATGGTTTAGCGTTGAAATAAAGATGATATATTTCTATATTTTATATCTGGAATATGCTGAAAAGATCTGTTTTTCTGACAGCTGTGTTTAAGCGTTTTGTGTACATTTTTTTAACTGCAGTTTTTGGCCTCTTTGTACTTATTTTGGCATCTGCAGTAGTAACAAATGATTAATTTAAAATTACTTTTTATTAAAAAAAAATAGGTGTTTTCTTTAAAATGTTAAAATAATGACAGTTACACATTCATTTTTACTGAGCCCAAAAGGGTGTATTTTTGCTTTTCATAGACCATTAGCCCATAAACAAATCTGAAATACATTTAAAGTGAATTATTCAGATTATTGACACAATTATTTTTCAAAATTCGTGAAATCGTATTTCCCCAATTGAAAATGTTGTTTTAAGAACCTTTTAGCTCTGATTGGTTTATATATAATATTCTCAAGGTTTTCAAGAATTGAATAGTCAGCGCATGGAATTTGGGTTTGTTTTACTCACCATGTGTACTCATATACACCTCCATCTGCCTGTTTATCTCCATGTTCAGGTGCTGATTGATCCAGTGTTCCTGTCTGCCTCAGGCCACCATGTCTCGTGTCCGCCAACCCCCGCTCGTCACAGGCATCTCACCCAAAGAGGGTGCTGCCTGGACCAAAGTCACCATTCGTGGAGAAAACCTGGGCACAGGCCCAGCTGACCTCATTGGTAATACATTTAAAATCACATAACACACACAACTCCCTCCTGGCAAATTAATTTCAATATTTGTTGCATATTTGTTTTCTTTATTGTTAAAATATGTCCAGGTTTATAAATAAACACATCAAGATAAATGTAGAGAATGTAGATATTATGTTTAGATTATCAAAGAGTTATTGCAATACGACACCACAATTTATGTATCTGTTTTACGGTGAAGTATTTTGGAACTACACTCATATTAACATATTTTTCTAACTTACCTATCAACAAAACACAGATGCCCCTGTAGTCTAACAGTCCATCCTACAGTTTGGTCTTGTTTATTACTTATATAATACATAAGTGGACAAGCACTCCCCTTCCCCCCCAAATACCATCTTACCCCATTTTTACTGGTAATGTTTTACTTGCAGGACAGTATAAAAGATAATTAATAACATTGAAACAAATATGATATGATAATTTTCATGTGAAAAATGTGTTTTTATCTTTTTTCCTTTAAACTTGTCGCCATTGATTATCAACTTATTTAAACAGTTTCTTTACATTAATGTTTAATTCATGATAATTAACTTGGCTTTTATGTAGAGTTATGAAAATACTGTTAACACAATTAAACACAAAATGTACTAGTTCATTTGGTAATTAATAAGCTGATCTGGGAATTTCCTGTACGTATTAAAATATTTCTTGTTGGAAGCTGTTTTTTATGTTCACCCACCAGCCTTGTGGTTGAAGCACTTTAGCAGCTTTAGTAGAAAAAGCAAATTAACAAAAAAACTTGCCCAGACTTGCCAAATAAAATATGTAATTTCTTGTAATTAAGTTCAACTTCCTCTGTGGGATAGTATTCTGACGGCACGCTCATTTCTGTTTCTGTAAATATTTAGATTATTATATCCCAATTTTAGAAACAAAGGAGCCTATCAACATGCATTAATGTGTACATTTTCAAGAGTCACGCAGAAGGACTACTTCCACATTGTTCCTATTATGTGTTAGAATGTCACTCTGTTTCTATACAGAAAATGTATTTTATGTTCGCCAATTCCTCCTTCACTTTAGTTTGGTTTTTGAGGAGGTGGGACTCACACACTGCTCCGTGCTTGGCAAGCTGCTCTTTGGCCGGCGATACTGTTCTATTTCTAACCATGAACATCCTTGGGGGCCTAAAATGATATTATAAGATATGAACTGTGTGTGGTTGCTTATGTATTCAAACAAAGTGGCCAGTAGAGGCAGGAAGTTGTGCTCTTGTGGGCATATACAGTATAAATCACAATTTTTACGGGCTATTCATTTTTGATTATATGCACACAAAGCTTTGTGAATCTTCTCAGCTGGAAATGTCATACACATCCTTGTGCCTGTCTTCTAGTGTCCAACTAGTTTGCAAGAGAGAGATGAGGGGGGCCAAGTGCACATTGTACCAGTAATATGCCACTTAGCACTGAACTGACACTCGTTGGCTTAAAGGAGCCGAGTGAGAGGGAGGAAGGTCACGGCCACCCACACCCACCATGACCTAACTCCAGCTTTGACCCCTGATGACAGCTTGACTAAACTTGCTGATAGATACCAATTCAGTCTGAGTGTGCACCTCTTGTTACAGAGTATCTGCGCGTGTCGGTGCTGGTTTGTTTATTTGTGCTGTCACGGTGCATCTGTATCTCTCACCCTTTTCACCGTGTTCCTCTCTCTTACGCCTCAGGCCTGTCCATCTGCGGCCATAACTGCCTGCTGACCGCGGAGTGGATGTCGGCTAGTAAGATAGTGTGCCGCGTGGGTCCTGCAAAAGATGACAAGGGAGAAATCATCGTCACGACAAAGTCCGCAGGTCTCGGTACCTCCACGGTCTCGTTCAAACTGCTCAGACCAGAGAGGATAGGTAAGACAAAAGTAATTGCATCCGCTAATCATTGTTTACATTTTTTGCAGTACATTATATTACATTAACCTCTTGCTTTGTTTTTTTTTGAAATAATATATTTAATTTAGCATCTATAAAATGTCAAAACATAAAAAAAAAAATGTAAGTGTTCAATATTATGTAGCACCACAGTTTCTGATTTGAAAAACAAAAAAAAACAAACAAGGTAGACAAAACGAAACAATATTTTGTAACAAATTTAAAACCCAAATAATTATTGTGATGAAAAGTTTTTTAACATACCTCCTTGTATTTATTGAAGTACAGTAGATGTTCAGTGATGTTAAGCCAAAACGTTATTATTGTTGTAACAATCTAATGTATGATTCCAATATCACTAAATATGTTGGCTATACGTGTATAGTATTTTAATACTTAGATAAGCATACTTGCAACTTGTTTTGATACTGTATATATAACAATGTTTCTTACTGTCGCATGTGTTTCTCCAAGATTATTGTTTTATTTTCAGTATTTTCTCAAAATTTATCATAAAAATAATAAAGAAATTTGGTACTTAGCTCATGGATCCCCTTTGCATGACCTTCAAGAAATACATTAGATAACATTGCTAAATATAAGACACAGGTTGTGAATTTAAACATTTGAAAGAACAGACATAAAAACACAATATAAGGCACAGATTTGACATGTATTTGATAAATACTATATATAAAAAGTTAGAATGTCAAACCACACTTGAATAGTACCTAGTAAGTATATTAAATGTGTATGTTTGCATGTCAGCCCACATCTGGAATGCTCTGTACAGCTCAGTGATGTGTGTCCCGCCTGTGCTGTCCTGTCCTGCAGGTATCCTGGACCAGTCTGCCGTGTGGGTGGATGAGATGAACTACTACGACATGAGGACCGACCGCAACAAAGGCATCTCCCCCCTCTGCCTGCGACCCAGCAATCCACTGGGCATCGACACAGACAAGTACAGACCTGAGAACACACCACCATTAACATGCGCGCTCTACTCATTGAGTCATGGTTTACATCCCCAAACAGAAACAAACTCTCCCCATATGCAGGCATTTGGATTGTTATGCCAACCCAGCAGTGGTGGAACCAATGCGCGCAGTGGAATGGAAACAGAATAATTGTGTATGAAGCAGAAAGGAGGATGTTGGAGAGGGATTTGGAAAGAAAAAGAGCTAAATCAGGGAGACACACGTATGCATACTGCCTCCGAGCAGGCAGCGTGAGGCTGTCTCCCACATGCCAGGCAGGAATTGCAGAAGTTGTAATGTATAGTTTGTGTTGTCAGGTTCTGGCATTTCTTGGTTAGTCTTTGTTTGGCTTAGAACGGCCGGGGGCAAGTGACTGCTCGTGACCAGAGACAAGACCCCTGTAAACAAGCTGTACCGTTCCACCACCTCCCAGGGTTGCATTAAACATCCAGCATACATACTGTACACATTTCTGTTTGCACTATCTGTGCACCAGCAGGCGGACAGGGGTTATGTACTGATGTCACTTGACAGTGATCCAGCTGTGGCTGTTTACACCAGCTGTTAGTTGACGTCATACTTGGCCAAGTTATAAAGTGTTTAACAAGTGGAGACTGATCGATCACTAAATCAAAACAGGTTGAAATACACAGTAGATCTTACACATAGTTTTGCTGAACCAGCTGACATCAAATCACTATCAGGAGATTATATTTGACATCACTCTCAGATTTACATACTGTCTGATAGTGTGTGAACTAGAGATGCAGGGTGCAGGCTTCACTCGTCAAACTATGTCAGTGAGGTATAGAAATAGAAATAGAAATAGACTTTATTGTCTTTGTATGTTACACACACAACGAAATTTGGGGAGCTACTCCGCATGGTGAAAATAGTGCAATTTTTTGTTTTACAACAATAAAAAATACACTCATTTATATATAGATAAAAGATAAGAGGTGGTATATTACAGTAATAGACCATTTGTACAAACAGACATTGCCTGTTTAACATATTTAATTCAAGTACTTGTTTATAACCAACAAAAAAACTTAGTCTAACTAATCTGTCTATTCAAATTATGAATTCCTTCAGCAAATTCTTGTAAGGCATGTTATGTATTCATCCATCTTTGTCAGAGGTGTAATCATAAACTTATGATAATATGCAGCTAATACCCACGGAATATGGAGAGATTGAACAGTATAAACTAAATCTACATATACCTTTTGTTAACGAATGTTAGAGGTTTAATAGTGTGTCAGTTTTGAGATAAGTTATTATTAGAAAAAAGGAGAGTGTCACTGACTTAAATACTGTACTTTCTGTGTTGCTTTCTCTACATTTGTGTGTGCTGAGTGGGTGGTGGTGATGGCGTTGGGGGTTTGGTTTGTGTTGACCACGGGTCATTAGTAGAGATCAAGACTTCCTAATGAGTACTGGGTCCTCCAGGGGCACCCATGCATCACACACTACACTTCCCACGCCAAACTCTCCCAGGCAGAGTACTTCATTGCTGCACAATGCCCCCTGCTGGAAATGATGTTTCTAACATCAAATGAAAAAGAAGTCTTACAGTTTACACCATTCATTTGCCAAGCCCCACTCAATCACATTTTTTCATTCATATTTATTATATTGTTTGTGTCTTTATATTTTTTACGTGTATATATTTTGCAACTTTTTGGATGTGTTTATTTTTCCTCTTTCAGGGGCAAAATCCCACAGAGTGACATGGAAGTGACATTTCCAGGAATGAGTGGAGACTTCACAAGTGAGAACTTCTCTGCCACCTGGTACCTCATAGAAAACCATGCAGGATCGAGGTAGGTTCCTAAATAACCATCTTTCATAACCATTATTAAGGGGGGAGAAAACGTTTAAGTATGACAAGCAGAAGTCAGAGTCTGGTGTGTCCTTGTCCCCGTGTTGTGGATTTATTCAAGTCGCTTTTCATAGGGCTTTCCTCTCTCTTTGTAACACTCCTTGCTGAGGAAGTGAGCTCACTGAATGGTAACACTTTGGGTTGCAGAAAAGAGTATGGTTCAGTAGAACTGCAATAAGTCAATAAATTGTCAAACCAAACACAACAATAAATACATCGCCACAATTTAATAGTTTTCCAGACAAAATTAATAATTTAGCAATAAGTTTAATCAGAGAACAAATCATAGATAATTCAATGATGGTAATGATGTTTGTGTTTTATTTTTATGTCTGTTCTATGATCTGGCAAACTGCCCAAGGTGTACCAAGCCTATCGCACAGTGTCAGCTGAGATTGGCTCCAGAGCCTCCTGTGACCTTCAGTAGTTATTGAATGGATGGATATGGAGGCAAAGTATGGAGAGAATATGGTTGGTTTTAGGACTTTTATTTAAGTCAAGATTTCCTTTGCTGAATCTGCACACGGTCAGTTGGTCAGCCCTGCAATGAACAGTGAGGTATGTAGGTGGTGTGCTGACCCAAAAGCCCGGAATCTAGTTGACTGTCATATCAGGGCAGAGGAGAGTTATTTTGGACTCTCCTGGCTTCCTCTCCCCCTGCGTAGCCTCCCAGTAACCCAGACCCCAGGATCCAACATGACCAGGGGCCTCTGTTTGGACCTTTCTGGGTGGCTGTTTCTTCCTGCAGAGGAAACCTCACTCAAGACTCTGACACACAGATACACGCACCCACACTGAGACACAGATGTGGGTTTCCAGAAATCCAGACCTTTCTTTGTAGACATAGATGTTTGTGTGTACTACATAATAGTTGTGCAGTTGAAAACTGAAAGACAAAATGACAAATGATTGTTATTAGGGTTTATAGACTATATGGTACATTATATATGATATGATATGAAATGTGCACTTTTTCATTGTAAGTTAACAGTTTTTTGGGGAGTAGGTCACACAAAATGGGTTATCTTGAGAACTTTCCTTGGCCTTTGGCTCTGATTTGCAATCTGTTTAATCAATAGGGGAGAATAATCATTAGTTTCAGCCTTAATGTTTCAAAATGTGGTCTTCTTTTGTTTGTTTCTGCAGTTTTGAACACTTGAAGGTTGCAGCCAGTAACTTGAAGAAGCAGGCTACCAAGAAGAATGAGGGGAGTCTGGCGTATGTGAAAGGAGGCCTGAGTACGTTCTTTGAGGCCCAGGATGCCCTTGCAGGTGAGAGGAATGAACACAATTTTGTCTGCTGTGGAATTGTGCCAAACGGTCTACAGTTAACACACACTCAAAACTATCGCTCTTCTTCTCTGCGTAGAAGAGAACTATTGATTTTTGGAGAGTGTGCAAGTTTGTGTCTTGGGGATTTTTTTCTCTCCACATGCAGTGGTTGATTAAAGGGGCTCATTTGGACTCTGTGTGAAAACCTCCACTTCGTTCATGTGTTACACAAGCCAACCACAACATGGCTAATTCCCCTTCATCAAAATGAGATCAGCTCTCACCTGTCACACACAGACTCACTTGAGTCTCCCTAGAACCTCTAAGTGGACACACACACACACACACATACATCAACTCAGTGGCCTTCAGATGCCCAAAAAGATTTTAAGGTAGCACAGACTGACTGCTGTCTCTCTGCCAGGTACCTCAAATCAATTGTTCCCTTCATCATTCATACTTTTGTCTGTTTACTTTCTGCTCCCACCATAGTCACTCAGTTACTTCCCCTTACTATTTATACGTACACGTTTCGGCCGCCATCATTATTATTATTGCTTTCCGTATGTTTGTGCCCTGGTTGGGACAGAGGCAGTGTTTTCATTGTTAGTGGCTGAATCTAAATAAACGGAGCAGCCCCAACACAATGCACGCCAGAGTATTAGGACTGATAGCGCCGATAACAGGCCCAATATGACCAATGGGAACAATACACAGTCATTCTCACGTTCAGACTGAGCGTGCCTACTGTGTGCCCACTAACCCAATGGGAAATGTATGTACAGTCTTCACAGATGGAGAAAGCATTTCTCCGTGGATGGACTCAAGTGACCTGTGAACCAAAAGGTTATAGTGATGACCTACCTTTTGAATTGGGTTGGTTCATTTAATCAATATTAAGCAAAGGAAGTATTGATTTTGAGAAGTATTTAACTCTGATAATTGACAGTGTTCTGCTTCATTTTACTACTGCTGTTAGTCAAGAAAATGTTGAAAGAAAATGTTGAAAGAAAATGTTGAATAAAAACAACTTATTAACAGGCTGATGTTTACAGCTTGTGACCGAAAAAACTATGAAAATACTAGTAATTCGTATTGGCTTGACTGGTTTGTTTTCGAGTGGGGCTAGGAGACATGTCTTCACAGTGGATATTTAATTGCTGTTTCTCGATGTTTACCAGTCCACCCTGTTGGGTCTACAGGAGCAATTAAAAGCTCTGTATAAGTAAAAGTGGACTGGGCTCATGAAACGCTTTTAACTATTTCTTCAAAAGCTACATATAAGTAAAGCAGGTGTTCACTTTATCCATAAATGCACACCTGCAATTGTCTGCTTCTAAAATATCACACTATTCCCACATTCATTCCCACAATGAAACTATTATCTCATACTTCTGAAGGCAATCTAAACTAAAAGTTTAGATATAGTTTTAGTTTTAAATTAAGAGTCCTGATTTCATTTCATCATTTTGGCTCTCACTCAAACTGGATGGAGAGCTCAAGAGGAGATATTCTCTACGCTCTGTATGGTTGGCCAAACCGACATACCAGCCGGCACGCTGCTATAAGTCAGCCAGTGCGGAGCACCTCTGCAATAGCTCAGTGCCGGGCCTAGTAAACACAGCTGTTTGAGCGAATGCGAATCCTTTCTTTGTCTTTCAGCAGCGTTCTGGCAGCTCTCTGTTGTGCTGAGTTGGTCTAAAATGAACCTCACCTGAGATGGTGTTGTGATAATTGAAATGAAATTTGATTTTCCTTGTTCACAATGTGCCATGTTAGAGGCTGCAGTCTCCTCTCCTGTTTATTTTAGGTTATATTTTTATTAATGACTTTAATTTCAGTACTAAGGTTTTTCGATGCAAGGGCACCACTGTTGGAAGTCAAATCTGGGGAGGGAAATTAAGTGGATAGAAAATATTTGGAGCTTATACTACTTCCCCTGTAAACGAGGAAGCAAGCGGTTGTGTAAAACCCCCATGTGAACCAACACAAACTGGTGAAAGAAATGGAAAGTTTTGGCTGTGTTGACATCTTGGTTTTGGAGGCTGGTGACAAATGGAGCAAAGCTCCAGAGACACTCCAGCAGATTGACTGACTGACTGACTGACTGACAGTCCGTGTTGTTGCTACTAAAATGTTGAAAATTTTGGTTTTTCATTGTTGTGTGAAAAGGAAGTCTCCCAGTGATGCAGGAAACGGAACGGCTACCGTGTTCCAAAAATGCCAGATTCCCAGGGCCAATACCCCCAGCCCCCAGCCCCAGCAGGAGTCAAAACATCTCCAGCTTTAGGATCCAGGGACACTTTATTTTTATTCTTATTCATTTTTTTCCCTCATTGGTTCCAGGAAGTGAAGCGGGAGCTGGGGCTCTTCCTCAGCTCCTGGCTGCGAGTGTTATCCGGACCCCGATGTGATGTTTATTTTAGCCGTGACGTCATCGGCCCTTCGTTGTGTGACAGACGCAGAGGACACACAGCTGGCAACAGGGCGATGGGGAGTGTGAAGATATGAAGCAGACATGCTGTGTGTGTGTCTGTGTCTGCATCTTCCTTTATTTTTAGCCCAATCAATCCTACACACTCCCCATGTCTATGTGCTTTGGTCCAAACCTGCGTCTGGCCTCATTTTCGGCCGGTCGAGGGCCGCTCCTCGTAAAGGGCCGGCGACGTCCGCACTGGTTAGGCAATGGCATGTTTGAACAGCGTGTTGTAGGAATCCCTCCATTTCTGCCTTGAGGCTTCTGTCTGTCAGAACGGACCCACATATTTATTTACAGAACGTTCCCCCTTCAGTTTGCCTCGCGCTCCCTCCTGCTCTCTCCAATCTCTGCCAACAGCCGTTGTTTGCAGTGGAACGACTATGAGAAATTAGTGGATCATTTCCCAATCCCCCCCCCCCCCAACACATTTTTGTCTCCTCCATTCTTGAGATGCCCGTTGCATATTTGAATCGCTCCACAAGTATGCATAAGAAGGTCACCCAAACCTTCTCCACCTCTCTTCCATTTTGTCAATAAACCCTCGCTTCGGCTCTCAGCACCAAGCTGCCCGCTGCTGCACACCATTTATTTATTCACTAGGTTAACCGCACCACTCGCTCTAACATCTGTTTTCTCCCCTCATTTCAAATGCCCTCTCCCGCGTCAAGCTCTTCATGCTAAGTGATGGATACAAGCCATCAGAGATTTCCTTCACAGTATTTTTTTGGCATCCAGTTCAGTGTTGTTCTCCCAAATGCTGTTTTTCAGCATTTTAAACATTTTAGATACTCATTACCTCTAGGTCAAAGGGTTTCAAATGTCCCAAGACCACAAAACGGTGATATTAATTGCTTTGGTTATGTGAATTGATCCAGTACAGTCACCACTGGGACAAGGGCAGATCCTTTGTTGCATGGGAATAGGCACAAGGGGGGGGGGTCGTCTATAGCTCCATCTGTGGATGGAGAACCGGCAAGGTTATCTTCCATCTATCACTGAATTAGGTCCTGTTTATTGTTTTACATTCAGTTCCTGAAGCTGAAAATGGTCCTTTCTGCAAGGTTTAACAGCTAGTTACTCTACTGTGCAGGGAACCTAAAATGTGTTTTTCACATTTCTCACTAGGTTCACATTCCTGCTAACATTTATGGCTTTTCTAAGATTTATTGCAGTGTATTTTTAAACCTTCACATTATAAATGAATAATGACTTGTTTTGCAGCAATCCACCAGAGGCTGGAGTCTGATGGCACAGAGAGAGTGGAGGGATCAATGACCCAACGATTAGAAAACATCCTCAACAGTAAGCCTATCTTTTAATTTTGATTCCAGCTTTGAAGAGAGATTTATTGTCATTGTTGCTCCCATATACATTTGCAGATTTTATGTTTGGAGACCAGATTTGAGTCACCATGATTAATACTGAAATCTCAGGTTTACGTGGCTTTATGGTAACTTTTCCATCAACTGTAACAAGCAAAGGCATTCTATAATGCATTTATTTTAACTGTAAATTGTATTTGTATTATTAGCAAAGGAAGTTATTTTAGAATTTCTGGATACATTTCTATATACATTTGACGGCCCTTTTATCCCCTGTATATTACTGCAAATGTATATATTCTCTGACTGCAATCAACCCAAAGAGCAAAAGGAATCAAAGTAAGATGATAAAATGGGATTAGTCAGATTATCTTCAGCATCCAGCACATATCACACACTGTACACATACTGTCCATACAGACCAAAACATGTGCACACTGTGTACTCTGTCACTGGCTCCCCTCTCTCTCATCTCATACTTGATAATTCTGCCTACTTTAATGGAGGCTCAACAAGCAAGTCCTATTTCCCAAAGGTGAGAGTAAATAAGCCTCCCAGCCAGGGGTAATTATCTGATTTCCCACAGCCCTATGTGTCCAGGCCACAGCTAACCCCTGAAACCCAGTTTGTACAACACACAGCACCAGTCACCACATTTTCAAAGTGGAATATTAACCTCTTAACAACTCGGAATGGCAAGTGTAAAATGTGAAATATCCCTCTCTTTGGCTCCTTGCTGTTCCTCCATGGGCTCTGTGCTGGGGGAGGGATTTTGTTTTGATTAGATTTTTTTTCTATGACACAGCACATGTGAGGCCACCCACAAAGCTAGTGCTGTGGTTACACCATGCTGTCTGATAAAAAGATAGCTGTCACTTTCTCTTTAGCCGTTCGGTTAATAGGGAACAGGAAGAACACCAGAGATCGACAGTAAGAGGGAAATATGGTATAAGCATTTATTTTTTTAGTACGCTTAATTTCTCCCTGTCTCACTCTGGCTCTTTCTGTCTTTCTCATAGGAGCAAGTGATACAGCGGATACTCTTTTCCAGGAGGTCTTGGGGCGGAAGGACAAAGCTGACTCCACACGCAATGCACTCAACGTGCTGCAACGTTTCAAGTTTCTCTTCAATCTGCCACTCAACATTGAGCGCAATATCCAAAAGGTAGAATTCACTCAGAAGTCTATACACTAGGAGTCATCGGCCACCTGTGGAAGATCAAATACATCCAACTTCCCTTCTCATTCTGAAAAGCTTCACAACAGGGCTGTGCATAATGAGAAATGTGATCATTCATCCAGAGAGGAAATCTCTCATTACCCTGAGTGATGAAATGTACGCTACAGTCTGCACCTAAGAGAATTCCGCTATCGTACCGTAATGTTTAGGCCTGGTTGTATGTGATGCCATTGTTTTCATCTTGGTGAAAGTGACACCCATCTTGAGTCCATTTAACTAGTGCTCCTATTGCAACCATTCACACAAAATAGAAGACATTAAATAAATACACAAATGTTAACATGTTACCATAACCCAGGATCTATAGTAATAAAAATAAAAAAACAAAAAAATTATAATTTGGCCACCTCTTCCCAACATTTTTTAAACAACAAACCCAGATTTAATACATTTTTGTATCTGATGCTTGTTAGGCAGCCCTTTAGGAAGCAGTGACCCTCTTTTTAACCACTTGACCATTTTTGTTGGCTGACAGTTACTGTCAGGATTTTTATGACAGATCTTTAAACATTTTATAAATGCACTCAATGATTATGTCACCATTTTGAATGCTTATTTCTCTTAAGTAGCTTTTAGAGGTCCCTCAGGGCTGTGCAAGCTAAAGGTCGTCAAGCCCCTCAAAGTTGAAGTGCATTTTCATTCCTATAGCCCCATTATGGACCGTATATTTATTTTGAGGATGTCTGTGATCCAGGGGGTGGTGCTAAAGAAGCTTAAACATACATTGTGTGGCATGATTGATAAGTTCATAATAATAGTTTGACAGCTGAACTGACTTGTCTTTCCAGGGAGATTATGATGTGGTTATCAATGATTATGAGAAAGCCAAATCTCTTTTTGGCAACACTGAGGTTCCTGTTTTCAAAAAAGGTAAAAAAAATAAAAAATCTTGCTGTATTACAACCTTTGAACTGATCTTTCCAGCTTTGTAAAAAACGGATATTGGTAATATTGTTGTGATTCTCTGCTCTTTGTAGTTTATGCAGAGGTTGAGACGAGGATTGCAGCTCTGAGGAGTCTCTTGTTGGAAAAACTGCTGCAGACCCCATCGACACTGCACGACCAGAAGCGATACATCAGGTCTCTTTACATTTTTTTTAACTCTGCAAGAGCTATTTCAAATTACTCTCAGTCACGCTGAGGGGGATTTTATTGCAGTAGTGATTTAATTATCTACACTTTTCTTTATGTGTTGTAAAAATTAACATGATTGTGTACCATTGGTAAAAAGCAAATATAACGCTTTATCTTTTATATTCCCTTTGGTTTCTGTGATGTGTGTCTGTGTCCTAGCTCAGCAGAATTTCATCCTCCATCTACTTTCTTCTCTCTGCCTCTCGCTTCTCTCCCCATGCCCCCAAACACGCTCAGCCTTTCTGCTGCCCCACTCTCTTGTTTCTGTTTATATGTTTCTCTCTTTCTTGCCTCTCTTTCCCTCCTTTTTCCCTTCATCCATCTGTCCATTCATACTTGTGGTCTCTCCCGATTTATTATTGTTAAGACCGACCTGTCAGGATCACAGAGACCAGTTCTCAACCGCACGGCAACATCTTTCATCCTGCTGCATTAGGCACGGCTCTGAACGCCCACTCAGCTCCTGTTTACTCTTGCCATGGATGGTGGGAGCTGTGTGTCTGTGTTTTGTGCGTTTTGTCTGCAAGTCTTGCTCTAACCTTTGAAGGATGCCACCTAATGAGAAACAAATGAGCAGCTCACTCATAGGAGGACATTGGAGGGAACCAGCCCATAGTGACTCATCTGAGATCACACATATCACTGAGTCATGTACAGGACATAACAAACTCCCACAGGCACTGTGGTGCTAAATGGACCTTTTTTTTAACCTTTATTTTTTTTTCTGTTTAGTTTTTTGTTTTTAATAATTACATAATACCTGCATGTATATCAATTTGTTATAAGCTGCTTTTCCTGGAGGTTGCCACATGTTGACATTTTTATTTAATTCTTAACTGTGGTTTTTAAGGGTTTTTACTAAAAAAGGTTGTCTGTCAACAAGTATATGTTGCGGCTCTATTGCTCTTTCTGCTTTTAAACTATGATTTTCTATTCCAAAGTCTATGGTCCCTAGAATATGTGACAACAGACACATTGAATGAGCACCCATTGAATGCAAATGCTCTCATATAGGCCACTAGGTGTCTCTCTGGTTCTAAAACGGGTTCTTGTAATGACTCTTGATTCAATAACTATGGACAAATGATAACAAGATGTCAAAGACTATTCCGTGCCACACAATTCCTCTTCTCACACGTCTTCTTCTACTGTAGAATATCACACACACATTATTTTGGTTCCAGCTAGGAAATGCTGCAAGTGATGTGAATAACTGGAATGGAAATAATATGCTAGAGCCTTGACAGTCACAAACTCTTAACCCACGTGATTACCTATGGTAGATTTAACTCTACCGTGACTTATTCGTGCATACAAGAGCTTCAGGAGAATGGATGTGGGGTTTGTGTTAGATTTTAATTTCTGTTTGTTTTTGTTTGTATAGGTACCTGTCTGACCTGCACGCTCCAGGTGACCCAGCGTGGCAGTGCATCTATGCGCAGCACAAGTGGATCCTGCAGCTGATGCAAAACTGCAGAGACGAGTTCATCAGCGGCCAGAGAGGTGACAAACACGCACACACGTGTGAGCTTACTTGCTTTACAAACTATAGATGAAAAGCCTCTGTTTAGCATATTCAATCAGGGGGCTGTGAGATGTCATGTGACTCTGAAGGTAGCTAAGGAAAGAGAGAGCCAGCTGCCTCACTGTCCTACCAGTTCTCTGCCTGCACCCCCACCCCCACCCCCACCCACCCCTGCTAGTTCGGCTCGAGGCCCAAATGTTTATTTTTACACGAATATATGAATAAGATGAAAGTGAGCGAGCACTGCCTTCGGATTTGGGTTTCAGGGCCTGACATGTTACTGAACACATAAACTCACACGCAGCTTCACAGATGGATTGGAACAATTAACCCCAATTAAGCTGTTCCTCTGTTAAATCAGCCAGCAGAAAAATGTGGATGTGAAACTGTCCGCTCAGGAAGAACTGCAATTCGCCAACCGCACACACGCAAGCACACACCCACACACTTGCACACACACACACACACAAACACGCACACACGTATGTATGCGCGTCTACTCGCATACTTGCACAAAGGCACCCACACAAATATATTGTGAGTGGGTGGCTGCTTCACATAGTGCAGCTGGAACATAAACATGTCTAATGCTAAGGGTAACAGTGGTTTCCGGGGCTCAGGCTTGATGGATCTGGGGGCTGGTTTGCTCCCTGCCTCTCCATAGTTAAATATCAACTTGACTATCATGTCAGGGATGGCCCCGTTTACAGTCCACACCTGCATTCCTCAATCGAGCAAGATTTGGCAGGGAGTCAAACTGGAATAAAGTATGAATCACATATAGGCCAGCTGTTCTGAAAATTGGAGGTTTGCAATAAAGCATTCCTTCAAAAATAAAGTTTATGTTTTTTATTGTATTTTAAAATGATACATTTGACTGTTTCAGTCAGAACTTACGATTGTTTCCTGATCCAACTGGTCCAACTACAATGGCAAAGGAAACAAAACTATACTGTTTACAGCAAGTGGGACTGGACCTTTCTCCATAGAATAGTAATGGTATGTCACTATTTTTTTTACCTCTGCCATAGACAGAGGACAGGACAACTATTCCCTCATCCACATTAGATCCCTAGTAAGATTTTAAGGTTTGTTTTGTGAATTTTCTCGTACCCAACTCTATATTAACATTTGCTGTTTCTCATGAAATAATTTTTTTCATAATCAGCATGATAAATTCATTATTTTAAGTTTACATTTTTTTTTGTTAAGTGTGTTATATGTGAGTCATCTTCTCCCTCGCATGCCGTTGGCACATTGCTAGTTTCATGGTTTTTTCTCCTGCAAACAACTGTCGATCACTGCAATAATGAGAAACAGGAATGCACATGCCTGTGTGCGCTCACATGCAACCTCTTATGGGTCATGTATTTATTAAAACTGGACACCGTGTTCCGAGGTGGAATAATTGATCTGAAAATGGCTTACCGGACAAATTGCCCAGAAATACCGCCATGCTTCTTTAGGTTGCCACATATCTGGGCAGCTGAGCTGCCTAACCACCTGCTGACCCTTAACACTCATAGATGATCCTAATAGTTTACTTATACGTTTCATCAAGGGTTTTTAAATATTTCTTAATCTGACAGATCAACATCTGTTGTCCAATCCTGTCTCAGTTTTTGTAATGTTCTGAAAAATGCAGTCACTTTCTAAAAGCTCACAATTGCCAAAGCATAGCAACGCACATATAGAAAGGTGCATACAGTCCCTCTCTCTTTCTCTGTTCTCTGCTGTCACTCTCTCCAGCTCTTCCTCTTACACACCTGGTAGCTATTTACCATCCCCACTCTTCACTGCTTACCTCTCGCCAAAGAGCGAAACCCATGCCTTGTGAAACGTTCCTCCACCCAGGCAGCCCTTGAACAGCCACAGTCATAAAACCACATCCACTACATTCCCCTACCCTCCCTCCCAACCTCGCCCCTCCTCTCATATGGCCAGGATCCCCCCTTTACTGGTACCTCACAGCCAACTCCTCTTCTGGCGGCCTCCTCTTCTTCCTCCTATCTCATGCTCAGTGTGTTCATATGCCGCCTTTTATGCTATTGTCAGCATCTCGCACATGGCGCGGATCATTCCTCTGTGAGGGATCAGCCATGTCAGCAGTAACTCGTCCTATTATTTTCCGTGTGTTGTGTTCTCAAGTCATTAATATGAGGCCAGAGGCCGTTCTGGTGTCGTTATGATTCTGTTAATTACCCTATAATTTGCCTTAAACGTGAAACAGAACCATCCATCTTTGTTGAAACAAAAGCACGACAACAGAGTTTTCTTGTGAGGAAGCATAGCTGTGCAAGTTGCTTCCGTATGTTTAAACACGCTCATGGTGCCCTGGTGCTGCAACTTGACTCTGCCCCATTCAATTATAAACTGCAGCTCTCTGATTTCCCGAACAGCTCGTCTTCTGCCAATGTCAATACAATTAGCAGGAAATTTTGTTTGCCAGAAAATGTCAGTGAATAATTGCAGGGATCCTAGTGGTCATTCGTTTGAGGGGGGAAACATGCGGTTGTGATTTAAGGCCAGTCAAAGCAGAGAAATGTATTAATTATAACACAGCAATTAGGACGTTCATCAGACACTGTAGCTGTTGCATGTGTATCAGGGCTGCGTGGTTGTAGTACTTAGTTTCCCATGCATGTACACAGTGGTGTCTAATCTCTTAGTGCCTTGCATGTTTTCTAGAATTTGGTAGTAACCACAAAGCCACCTTCATTTTATTTCTTCTAATGGTAGTTGCCAAACTGTTTTTAGGTGCATTGCCCCCACCTTCTGGCAGTTCTAATGCATAACTTACCGTCAGGTTCCAGTAAGAACAAGGGAAATACATTTTGTTAAAGGGTAATCATATTCATTATTAATTAGTATTATGATTTGATGATTATTCATATATTTTAGCATTTTATAGTGGGGGAATCAGCTCTTGTGTGTGTGTCTGTATGTGTGTGTGTGGTCAGGGTCATTGAGGAGCAGGAACTCATCCAACAAGCCGAGGAGCCTCATGAAATGATACAAATTGTCTCAGTGACCCAACAAACATACAAAAGGGTTTTTACATATTCTGACTTTAAAAGGTGCAGCAAAATAACAACATAATTAATGTAACAACCTAACACACACACACACACTTTCACACATTCCGAGTACTCCAAGGGGGCAGTCGGAACAGCTGGATCAACAGCAGCTCACATCTATGTAAAAAGAGAGGAAAACATCTCAAGGAATGGCTGTACAGCTCTATATGGGCTATTTGTGGGGTTGTGCGTGTGTGTATGTATGTATATGTGCAAGTATGTATCTGTGATGTTGGTCTATCTTTACAGATAATCTGACTCAATTGAGAATTTCCTTACATTCTCTTAACTGGATTGCTTTATTGTGTAAAATGCCACAGCCTCCTCTGTTTGGGGATTTCACAGCTCTTGCTTAAATATTACCCTCAGTTGATGACTCAGCAGTGCACTCGTCTCCTTGTGTGACAGACGAATGTTTTGGAAATGTGGCATCTCGTTTGCCTTGGTATAGACATTCTACATGTAGGCATATAGCAGCGTTGTTGAAATGTTTCATTTTCATTTTAGTTTGATTCCCTCTGAAAGCTGCAGTGTTTCACTTTCATTCCAGCTCGGATATCTATCTAAGTAATTAACTAAGTATCTATAGGTAAGTAAGCTCACAGTTTCATTGCCCTAAAGTCATCTTACAGCCCAAGATAAAAGTGTGTGTCTGCAGCAGGATGTTCTCATTAGTTGCTGCAGGACAGCTCCCTGTTGCCATCTAGAGGACCTCTGGTCAAAAGTAGCAGAGCCCACTGAGACCCACGTAACCCCCTTCACCCCTGAGCTTATAAAGCCCACAGCTCTGTTTCCTTACCCGGGGAAACAAAAGAACATTCTCTCAGCTGTGGGCCCAGGCAGAGATGGATCAGAACACAAATAAAGAAAGGCAGAGAGGGGCGAGGGCGGTGTTTGGAGTAAAAGCCTGCAGAGCTTATTGAGGAATGTGGAATTATGAAAATGGCTTATTTGATTATTTGATATGATATGTGTTTCTTTTCCCCTCCCAAGTTAATTTCTCATCTCTTGCTCCGTCCACATGTTTAGTGGGTGTCGGGGCACTCGACCTGGAGGGGGATACCCGTCCGCTGGCTCTCAGTAGACTCGGCCACACTGCGTCTCTGAAGAGAGGGGGCAGCCTGCGAACACCGCGGCCCAGCAGTGAGTACTCCATCAGTTCACAAAAATCATCACCCACTCACTCTGTGCTCTGGAGGGGCTTCCCTCTCTGAGCTAGACTTTCTCTGCATGCGTTTGTTTGTGTGTATAACATTTTTTGCTTAGAGGAATCACAGTGAAAGAGTGCAAGGAAGTTGAAGTGCATTATCTTACAGTAGTGCCGGACGAACACTACCAGGACACAAACAGCTGCAGTCAAATGATTTAGTCAGTGATTCTTTGAATTAAAGACATTTTTAAGTTATTGCAGTTCGCTGGTTTGCCCTTTTAGTTTCCCCATCACTTCTCAGTAAGACATAATTGTGCATTGCTTGTCACTGCGTTTATTTAATATATCTATTTATTTTTTTGTTTTAGCCTGGCGCTTTGAAACCCCACAGCAAGTGCAGTTTGTGGAGAAGCTGTCAGATGTGGTGATTGGTCAGCTGCCGAATTTCTGGAAGCTTTGGATCTCATACGTTAATGGAAGCCTTTTTAGTGAGGTAAATCCCTAAGCCTGTGTAGTCAGCAGAAAATAACAAAACAAAAAACACACTAATTATTATCAGTAAAAATATGTAAAAATAAAAAATTGTAAGTCAGTAATTGTGATAATGTTTAGGCCAGCAAAGAAAGCCTTGCCGGCCCTGACGGTCCGCCAATGCAGTATATGTGTTGATGAACCACCACACTGTTCCCATGTGCTGCAGACTGGAGAGAAATCGGGGCAGGTGGAGAAATCCAAGAAGAATGCCAGACAGAGACAGAATGACTTTAAAGTAAGTGGTATCTGACTTATTTACTAGAAATATGTTCCATAGAGATTACATTACATTGTCCGATCATATGCCTGCTGCGTATCTCATAGAAAATGATTGAGGAGATAACCAATCGGCTGGTGAAGCTTATTCGGGGAGCTCTACTGCCCACCACCCTGCCACAGGGGGAGCTGAATTTTTACGGAGGCTGGGAGAACAAGACGGAGCTTACTGGAGCCTGGCTCACACAAGTCATACACACTGTCAGGTTCTCACACTATTTGAATTGTCACGTGTCCTCCATCCATCCGTTCATCCATCCATCCATCTCTTTCTCTCCCTCTCCTGCTCTCACATACACTAATGCCTCTTTTGTGTCCCACCCAGGAGTTGTCATGATGCTCTGTCTGCTATGGAGATCCCGAATGATTTGCTGCAGGTGATCCATGACCTGCTGCTGGAGCTGAGAGTTCACTGCCTCATGGTTACTCTGCTGCACACTTCTGAAGGTGAGGGGCATCACTTATGGTTGTTTTTAGATTTTCATTTTTTTTTTATATATAAACCAAGAAATGGTTTTAAATGTTTGTTTAAAGAGAGATTGTACAGCTAGTAGCAAGTACTTGTTTGAAAAATACAAAGAAAATGCAAATAATATTTGCCAGAGTTCCACCAAGTAAACCTTTTAAACAATAATTAAAAATCTTCAGTTTCATGCTACATGCAAATTCTAAGTGGTCAAATATGTAGTGTGTCAAAATTAATTACTGTATATCAAAAATTATACCTACAGTATCTGTTGAATAGTGGGTATTTTTTCTCTACTCTACTGTTATGTTCACTGACACACTTGACCTTGTCTTTGATGA
This sequence comes from Colistium nudipinnis, assembly GCA_016785305.1. Lineage (NCBI taxonomy): Eukaryota > Metazoa > Chordata > Actinopteri > Pleuronectiformes > Rhombosoleidae > Colistium > Colistium nudipinnis. Next base: position 2,370,845 of record JAFBJU010000331.1, on the reverse strand, counting down.
AAATGTTAAACCTAACACCAGCCGTGCTCAGTTTCATTTGTGGTTCGGAAGGGTCATTCTGAGAAGAGTGGTTGAATTTTACGTAACTTTACCCTGCATTCACATCACACTTGAGTTTGATTTGATATCATGTTGTTGTATTCCTTCTTATCCAAAAGATTAAGAGAGGAGTGAGAGTATTTTCTTGCATCACCTTGCATGAAAAGCCTATTTTGGCCTTTTACTATACATAGACTGCAGAGCTGTTTCATGTAGTTGCTCTTTCAATTCATAATTGTGCTTTTTTACTGACACTCAGATGTTAAGAGGCTGGCTGAGAAGGAGGACTGGGTGGTAGATAACGAGGGAATCACCAGCTTGGTAAGGATGTTATTGCGACGGAAGAAAAATGACAGTCCAACAGATTTGCTCTAAATGCAATATCATTATTGCACAATTTTACAAAAAAAAATGTTGCAATGTTTTTCATTTGCTATTCTTAAAATACAGCAATCAGTATTTGTCATGTTTTTTATTTTTACATTGAGGGATATTTATTATGTAGCCCATGTGTATAGTCTCTGTTGATGTACGCTGTTTTTGCCAATTTGCCTTTATTGCAGCCCTCTCAGTTTGAACAGTGCATGGTCCAGATGCTGCAGTCGCTCACAGAGCCTCTGGAAATCAAACCGGGAGAGATAAATGTAAGAGAGTTCTCTGCAATCTTTACAATGCAAATACAGTAACAATATGTCACAGAAAAATTGGGATGATAATAAAAACTGCCATTTTGCCTCGATACATTTTTTATTGCATCCTGTATTAATAAGTTTAATGCCTACTCTACATCAAGTTGTCTGTGATTAAGGATTTACACAGGGATTATATTTATATAAAAGGTCTGGCACTTTTATGTTATATGGCCCTAAAAGTAAATTTCTCATACTTTAAACCTTTCCAAGTACCTTGTACCTTGTATCTACCTACAGATCTAAAGTAATCATAAATAATTATGTTATCAATGCGAAAAAAACATCCCTTATTGTCATTTAAGTTGTATTCTTGCAGCCCGACAGTTGATTCAGTTTAGATATTGTACAAGATTGTACCCCCACACGTGGAAACCCCCAATTCATTCAATATCAATTATGGACATTACCCAGACATATAAAGTGAATGCTTCCTCAAAAGAAACATGATTATAACTAGGTATAAAGCAACAATGCATATCATGGCAATAAAAACACAAATAAATGAATTGTTTTCTGTTCAAAGATATTGTGTGACTGTCTTTTCTCCAGGTGTTGCAGTTAGACCAGGTCCAGGACCAGGCCGCTGAGCTCAGTGTGAGCATCATGAAGGTTAGACCCCCTTACGCCTGCAGCTTAACCTATGTTCCATTATGACCTATGTCTACTTACCAGCCCTTAGGAATGCAGCACGAAACGACACACTGATTCTCCCGAATGTATTATGGCAACACTATGGAGGTGACATGGTTATTCTTGCTTGTATATTGGCTTGAGTCACAGCCCACTGTTGAGTGGAAGATGTCATCAAACATTCAACAAACATCATAACTTCTAAAAATCTCACAGCCTTTGGGGTCAGTGAGCATTCAAATGACAGTGTCAGTAATTGAGGACCAAAGTCCCACAATCATATCTCCCATTCGTTGATATGAAGTGTTCATGCTGTACATATGTAGTACATACATATGCTCCACTATACAGGGCATGCGCATTCCCCTGCAGCACAGACTGACCCCTATGTCAGTGTGCCCAAGCTCTAAATCCATTCATCATCATGCTGAGTAAAATTTTAGTGTAGCACTGTTGGGGTGGGATTTTCACCATGTGTCCACATGTTCAACACAGGTTTTCATCCACTGCTTGGAGCAGCTGAGCACCAAGACAGATAGAGACATTGATGCATCTCTGTAAGTTTATGGGTTTTTTTTGTACACATTGCTGGATATATTTGATTGCTGTATATATTTGATTTAAGTGTATTTTAATTCAACTGCATGTTAAAATGTCTCTTTTGTGCATAGCAACATTGCAGTGGACTTGTCCTCTCCAGATCGGTTTACTGCCATTCAAGAGGGCTTCAATCCAACATCTGTAAGTGTGATGTGTTTTGTTATTTCCTTTTAACTGTATGGGGTTAATTCGCCAGAAATCCCACATCTGGCGACTGCCAGCATCACCAGAGCGTGGGCTCTCCTTCACACATTGACAAACGTGTCTCAGTCATTCAAACCACAACATTTTATCAGGCTGTTTCCTGGTTGTGGACAAGAAGCAGATATGTCCTCATTTCCTGTAACTTGTTTGAGATGTCAGTGAATGGGGTTAAGCAGAGGGGAGGGGGAGGCAGAGGAGGAAGAAGAGCAGGGTGTATGGTGCTTCTGGTAAAGGGAAATGGAGCATGGTGCAAATGGGGTTTCCCCAGCTCCAAAGTAGTTGGGTGAGGCGGCCGGAGACGACTAACTCACCACTTATGATATGCACTTGTGTTTTGCAACATTTTGCAAAATATAAACAACCATGTAATAATATAAATAAGGATTGGTACCTACCTGTGACTTTACATCCACACATGGCCACAAGTTTCTTTTTCTTGGATTTTTGTGTAATAGCCTAATTGTTGCCAATACTTATGTATGTAGGTATAGGTATAATAGGTATATAGGTAATAGGAAAGATTTGTGGAGGACTGGTAAAAAAAAAAAGTTAGGACTCTTGGAACAGAAGAACGTTTTAGAAAGGAAGGAAAGAGGGGCCTTCCAGCAAAGAGGTTGTTGCAAATACTGTTTTAGGAACTACGCATTTTTCACTAGGCAAGTGAGTGTCTGTTTTAATGATAACATTGTAGTAGATGAGTACTTTAGGTCTGGGATTGGTGCGTTTTAGAGAAATAATCACATATAGGAAAGCATGGACATATAAGGTGAGGACATATATCAATTCAGAATGGCCCTATGGGAAAGTAATGACATGTTTGCAAAGTTTTTGGGTAAGAGAATTGGGTTTGAAAAGTGAGAACATTTGACAAAAAAAATCCCATTTGTGAAAGCATGCTGATGTATTCCAGGTAAGAATATATAAGAGATGTGAGGACATGATGGAAACGTGAGAAGATCTGGAAAAATTTGGATATTTATATATAATTTGTGATGATATTTTTGGAAACTGAGCACATTTTGTGTTCCTTGCTGATTGAGAGTTAAGGCTTGGTCTAGGGCTAAAGGTGGGTTTAGATGTAGGTTATTATGGGGCCAGGGTATGCATTGTGTCTCTGACGAGCCTCAACTGTATTGAAGTGTGAGCATTTTATATGTGTGTTTAGGAGCAGCGTCTTCTGATCATCCTCAGTAACTGCCAGTACCTGGAGAGACACACCTTTCTGAATCTGGCTGATCACTTTGAGAAACACGGCTTCACGGGAACAGAGAAGATCACACGGGTCAGTGTCAATTTTTACGATGCACATCTAAAGCTTTGTTTTTGAATATCTGTAAGCACTTCAGATAAAGTAAATAGTCACCATCTTTGTATCACAGTGCTGAGACATAGATGAGAAAAAGCTGAGTGTCCCTCTCCATTCTGAGCAGAGATATGACTATTTATTTTTAAGGGAAATGTCATTGCTTTGAAAATAGTTCCTCAACTCCTTTCTCTTCTTCACACATCACAGTTGCACACAATGACTAACGGCTGATTCACTAAGTGCTCAGTTGGTTTTCCTGTAAAACCAGGCGAAGATCATTTTCTTTGAAAGATACTTTTGTGTTGTTAACATTTAAAAAGCAAGATAGGTTGTCAGGATTTCAGTTTCCAAATCTTAACATGGCTGTGAAAATTACATTACACATGCAACACTTCAAAAGCTTATAAAATACAAAAACATACATACTAGAAAGTAATGATCTCCACAAGTGTCTTTGTGAAGAAGCTGAGAAAAGTTACAATGTGGACATGAGGTGATGGCAATGTCAATGGTTCAGGTAGAAGGTTTTATCCCATTAAAAAGTTTATCTGGTGATGCTGTTTAAAGTCCAGGGATCATCACAGTTAGTAGGCCTATTTTTTCTATGGACCATATAAATAGTATGTGTACAGTATGTATATATGTATGTATATATATGTATATATGTATATACCAATTTTTATGGTATAACTAATGCCATTAATTTATAGAATATATTAGTCTCGACCACAGAGGTGAATATTCTTATTTCTATCATGATATTGTTATCACAGGGGGCAATATGCTTTTTTTTGGATGGATAGCTCTACTCTGTGTACTCTGGTAAGACTGGAAAATGGCCTTGTGAGTGTATTATATATTTAATATGCATTCAATAGTTTTTTTGTGTTCATCCACTAGGTGAGTGCGGTCGCTGTGAGGGAGCTGGATAGAAAACTATTTGATGCCTACATCGAAAGACGGGCCGACCCAATCGCAGGCTCCCTGGAGCCCGGAATCTATGCTGGGTACTTTGACTGGAGAGACTGCCAAACACCAACAGGTACTATCCAGTACAGCCTCACTTGAGGCACGCTCTCCTCAAGTTCTCCTCATGTCTCATGTCATAAAACCTGGGATGTCAGGTTGAGATAAACTGAGGGGAAATCACCTTTGACAACCACTAACTAACCTCTATAATATCACAAATTAGCCCCAGTCAGTCTGTGGTGTGATCTGGGTTGTTGTGTTTCACATTTGTCATGTGTTATGTCTAGCTCTTTGACGGCTTACTGTAAACACCACATTCAGATCATTCTGCTGGTCCCCCCCCTAAAAGTGTCGTGTTTTGTGTTTTAGCCGTGGGTGTGCAGTGCCCTGTGTACATGAGTGTAGCATGAATAATTGCTCACCAGATGCACTCCAAGCCCTGGTGAAACTTAAATGTGTAAATGTGGTTCACCTTAGCACAGGATGTGAAGCAGCAACTCGGAGAGCGTGAACGCTGTGAGTATTTTTCAAATGGGCACCAGCGTGTGACTCACTCTCAAAGGCTGCAGTGATCGAAAGTTGGGCCTTGCTCTGGTTTGTTCCTGTCAGTGTGTTTGGGTTGTATGTGAAAGAGGAACATTTTGGACAGTAAAACCGAAGTTATAGGATATGGTACTTTCACTTGTTGTACTTTTTGTGTGGGACTCGTGTTAGGGTGTGGGTGCTGCGATGCATTATACATCCAGTTTTAATGCATTTATTCTAATGTTGCCTGAGTTTTTACTTTTAGGATTTCTTACGATTCCTGTGTTTTTATCTTATAATATAACAATGGTGATTTATTGTATGGGTATGACGACAGCTCATTGTTTTCCCATATTGACTGACATACCAGTTGCTGGTTTACATACACTACCCAGATGTGCACATTCCATCTGCTGCACTGTATGTTTTCTATCGATGTCCAGTGGGTTTTTTTTATCTGGAGACAAACACGTCATATGATATAGATTTCTCCTCGCAGCTGGTGTCCGCCTAAGGAAATAAAGTTACTCTTTTAGTCTCTACCTTTGCATCCCATCCTCATTTGGCCTTTTTTTCACTGTTGTATGGTTTTCTCCCTCAGGTGTAAGGAATTACCTGAAGGAAGCTCTTGTCAACATTATCACTGTGCACGCTGAGGTACGAACAACCTCCACACCTCTTCCACCCGAGGTGTTCATGCTATGTCCTTGCCTTTTTTCCTCCTTTTGACTCTTTCTTGTTTTTGCCTCTATCTCAGGTCTTCACAGTCTCTAAGGATCTGGTACCTCGGGTTTTGTCTAAGATTGTGGAGTCAGTGGCAGACGAGATGTGTCGTCTCATGCAATGCGTGTCGTCCTTCAGTAAAAATGGAGCCCTGCAGGTATGCACACACAAACACACACATTTATAGAGCAGTCATAGTAAGACCCTGACTCATAAGGTGACCCCCCACAGTTGTTGGGGATTTCCCAATCATTTCTAATAAAGCCATATTTCAGTTCAAGCTACCAACTGTTAACAGATGAAAGGATTTGCTTGATTTTATCAGCTTGTTCTCTTTTTCTTTCCACCTTGCCCTGCCCCGCCCCACCCTTCCCCCTATCATTCTCAGGCTCGTCTTGAACTCTGTGCTTTGAGAGACGCGATAGCCCCATACCTAAGTGCCGAAAGCAAGTAAGCGCAATGCCGGACATCTACATGGTGCCACACAGACAGGAACTGAAATACATGATTTATGGTCATGACTGTCACTGACATAAATCTTAGCAGTCACAAGGCCTTCACTACAATCCCTATTTATGGTACTTGGTGGGTTATGGAAAGGAAGTGAAAGTAATCTGGCTCTGCTGTGTGTGTGTGTTTTGCTGTGTGTACATGTGCGTGCGTGCATACATACATGTGTTCATGTGGGTAGATCAGTGTGGCTACCTGAATACATAGTTTATACTGACTTGTAAATGCCCTTCCTGTGAACAAACGTTGAACTGAGCATCTTTTGTCTAGTGTCAGCTTCAAACTGGCTTTGGACGCGCTGCCTCAGTTACACAGTGGAGCCGATAAGAAGTAAGTCTCATACTGGTTCAAATAAAACTTTTAAAATTGGCCTCATGATTTAAAGAGCATTGTTCTATGTTTCTGTGTCTTCTGTCAGGTTACTGGAGGAACAGTTGAACAAGTTCAAGAGCAGCATGCAGCTCCAGCTCACCTGCTTCCAGCCCTCCTCTGTCCAGCCTGTAAAGAGATAAACTCATTCCCCTCTGTCCACCATTCTACTGCATGTCTTTGTCTCTCTTATCTATGGCAAATCATCCAAGGAACTACATCTTTTTCTCGCATTGTTCTCTCACTCTTTTTTAAAGTATCACTTTCAATTTCTGCTTCACCAGACTGGACCTAAATGTCTGTTCATCCTATCATGAAGGCACTAAATGAGTTGATTTCATTGTTACTGTGTAGGACAGTCCCTGTCCTGTTGGATATGCTAATGTCGCCAATGTGCAGCCACGAAAACACCTTTTTTTCAGAAAGTTGTGGGTCAGCAGTGGGACACAGATCGAGACCAAACTAGAGTCTCCACTGGTTCTTCCCAGATTGAAGCATCTTTCCTGATGACTAGGGGAATCTGCTGAAGATTTAAAGCTGCCGTGATCGTTAAAAGAGTTGTGTCTCAATTGGGTTGTTTCCGCAAAATTAAGATTTGTAGATAGTTCCAATCACTTGTTTCAAATCACCTGGCCATTGAGCTTGTTTAGCCATCACAGAACTACATTTAAATGTTCTGTTATCCTGAGCAAATTTTGATTGTGTTGTCCATGTTTGTGTCATGAAGCTACTTCCATCAAAGCAGCCCTTCAGTGTGTGAGGTAGAATTGTTGTTATATCTGCCCACACAGTTCTCAGCATCTGTATACAGCCCTGCATGAAACTAAGTATGCTGAAACTAATTTTATGAATCGGCAGATTTTATCATGAAAGTTTGAGCAACATTTATCCTGGCCACGTCCTATGGCCTAAATTTCCACCATGTTTTACTGAAGCCTGTGAACTGTAACCAGCCAACAAAACATGGCCGTCCTTGGTCAAGGTAATCATATCTCCTTGTGAAACATTTATTTTGATCCTTTTATGCCCTATGCATTCATGAGCTGCCTTTGCAAAGCTGTAGTGGTGGACTGCTGGTAGCTGTCAGTTAGATTGTGTTAATATGTCCACACGTGCATGAGTGCTCTCATCTTGTGATCCACCTGAAACATATTGTTGCATTGGGTGCCTATTTTCACACAGTTGATTAGCTCACACCGTGGTTCAAACCATCAGGGTTTGATCATTCATCTCTGGAGCCCAGGCTCACCAGTTCACTCATGCTGGCACTGTGGGTGGAGAGTGATCTCAGGGCGTGTGCAGGGTGGGGACGCCGCAGGCCGTTATTCTGGGCAGCAAAGCGTAGAGGCTGTAGGTGAATCCCAGAGGGAGATGGTGACGAACGTTGGTGTCATTATGGTTGTGGGTGTAGGGACTTTGCAGAGCGGTTATAGTTGCCGTAGACCCAGTCACTGATGGAGGAGGCCGACAGCGATACGCCCACAGCTCCTGTCAGAAAGTATTACACAACGTGAAGGGTTATCTGAGGATAGTGTGGAAGTGATGATGCAATGTTGCAGGAGCTGAACCACATCATCTCATCGGTAACCATTTGGCCACAACTTTCTGTTATTGTCTATGTTCATCTTGGTTTCCCATCTGCCTGTAGGGGAAAGCCTTGCAGGAGTGGCAGGAGTTGTCTTTTTTTTCATTCTCTGTATTCTAAACTTAGCTCTCTTTCCTCCCACGGATTCATTCAAAAATTAAGTTCAAAGGCATACAAACCGTATATCCGTTCTCTGTTTACAGTAACAGAGGTGAGAATGGGGATTTTTTTTTAGATTCACCAGTACTCTGTTCCATTCATGAGACAATATGGCAAAAAAACAACAACTTTGGTGTTATGTTTCTTTACGATGAGTGGGTAACTACAAAGGATGGAGAAATTTGACACATCAGGGGAAACTTTATTGTTCTCACCTGAAGTGCAGAGCAGGGGAAGCTTCACCGAAATTAGACAGATGTTGCAGTGCAGCTGGACTCGTAGAAGATTAGTCACACACATGCAGATTTTGCTCTGGAAATGTTTGGCATTTAATACAGACATTTGTCATGTTTACACCTCAATCCTCTGTTTTGCATTTATAAGAACTAAATAAACGTGCAATGATACATTTCATTTAATTATAACGCTTTATAATGTAGTTATAAGCAGCTAATAGAAAAAAGTACAATATATGTCAACATTTGCAGCCTCTTTATGAAGTTGTGGTTTATATTATGAAAGTTTGATTTTACTCTACAGGCATTCAGTATCTGTTCTCATCTGCTCTGTTTCCACAAGATGATTTCTGTCTCACTTAGTGTGCAGTTGACACTAGACTAAGTCCAATTTCCCCCTTTTATTCAAAGTACAAAAACATGTTTTCTCTTGAGGTAACAGGTGACACTCGAGGTGTTTCCCACATGATCTTTCAAAATGTGTTGCAGACAATGTGCATGAATCACTTGAAAATGTATCCATATCACTCATAATGGCCTTGATAAAGCTTTGTTCGCATTAAATAACTATGGCATAGAGCTACTGTATGTGATGTGTTGGGCTCTAAATAGACATTTACCAATTCATTGTTGGCTCTGGTTATCATTGGTCATGAGTATTTAGAATCATGTGCCTTTACTGCACTCTTACAGTTTTTCTCAATGGTCACACACTTATTGAAACTGGGATCCACTGGCATCCTCCCCATCACCTTTTTTGCAACGAAGAAGTCTTCTCTTCAGCATTATGCAGATACACTTTTTCTTCGCTTTTGCACAATTTTCACTCCCCTTTTGAAAACATCTAACCCCGATCATCCATAAACCCCATAGAGTGGCTAAGAGTAAGAGGACTTTGCATGCGTGGTCGAGGAGCCAATGCCGAGGACAGGATAGAGATTAGGTTTCAAATGAAATTCAGGCAAGAGTTATTGAGCACGTCATCAACCATGACTTGTCCTTGAAAGAGGCTGTTTCTCAGACTTTCTCAGAATGGGGCTACATCATTCACAATGCTACTACTATACCAGCTTTGTTGTGTTTTCCTGTTGGCCCAGCAAACTGCATATACTGTACAGTAATGTTGTTGTTCCGTAATGTCAATATTGACATGCTTTTGCTTTTTCTTGATAGAATCCAAAACCTCTCACACAGCAATAGCAGAGGGAAGACCTTTAGTGCAGAACAGGCCACTGTGGATATGGTCCTGGCAGACAATGCCATCAGACTTAAAGAAATCCAGGCAGCAGTAATTGCAGATCAGGGAGCATTTAGATTTATCAACAGTGTGAGTTGGCTGCTTTTGATGAAGTCCTCACACATAACCATGCCAGAATAAAGCAGCTGCCCAACTTACGAGTTCCATTCCAAAGGAACCATGACATTGCCAAGAAAGCAAGACTCCAATATGTGCAGGTAAGGTTATTATGGTAATGTATTTTCATACAATATAGCTTCATGCAACTGGAAAGATTTGCTTTATGAATTAGCTTTGTCTCAGCTGATAGCTGTATTTTGTTGTCCACTGGGTAGTTATTCATTGAAAGAATATAGAATATGTTGTGAGGGATATATTTGCTTTTGTTGCATCTTTTTAATGTTTTGTGCGTGTCACAGCTCTTTGCAACAAAAAGTGCACCATTTATAATCTTCTGTTTAGGCCTCTGCGTAAACGGTTTTGAAATCAGACTTTTGAACAAATGATTTTGTTCAGGCCAATGAAAGGAACTAATCAGACCTCTGGCAGTGGTTTTAAAAGTAATTCTATCTCACCGTGTGATGTCGTCTTCTTGTAAATCCTTTTGATTTAGTGGGAAATGTATTTGTGGCTTGTTTTTGTTTTTTGTGATTGTTTTCCAGGGAGGTGGAAACAAGACTCTAATCTACTTTGTGAGCAGAAGCCAGGAAGGCTTTCTGTGCAGTGCAGCGTGGAAAGCGCGGCGGCCGACCTCTTCCTCTCGCTCTCCTCCCCTCGTGATGTCATCATAGGGTTTGTTGATAACGCGGTGTTTGATTACCCAGCCTCATCCTGCAGCCGCAACACACTTCCTGTTTAGACTCGCACTGACGTTAGTCATGGAGAGGCCGCACACTGCAAGCCGTCAATCTTTGCACTCAAGTCATTTATTGTTTTATTTTACACACAACGATGGCGACTGTTTCTCAGATGTCAGATGTATGACAATTATAATCACAGAACCAATTTGTTTCATACCAAACTAAGTTGAAAAAGCGTATGTAAAATCATCTCCCTGAGAGTTTCTCTCATCATCACAGCAAGGCACAAAGTCTCCATTCATAACTTACTAAGTGATGCAGATAGTTTCTCTGAGCAACAGAAACATCTTAATTATTTACAAGTAAATGAAAAAAAAGAAGCTATTCTTGCAGGAATAGTTTGACGTATAGAAGACACATGTTTGCAGTCAGAGATCAGCACCACTCATGTTTGGAAGTGAATAATCAAAGCATTTAAGGCACTAAATTACATTTACAGTTTTCTATAGTACAATCAAGCTGTCAGTTGTGCTTTGCATAGTAATTTTGGAAAATCTTCATCGTCCCTTAGGAGAATACAGTAAGATGTGTAACACTGTCCATGTTTGTCCATTTGTTCCACAGGTCAGTTCAAGTGAGTGAAAGGTCATTGCAGCTGATTTCCAAGAGTCACTTGCATGTCCCTGGTTCACTCCTGCAGGCTGCTGCTGTGGTGGTGTGTGATGGCCCTCTGGTAGTCCTCTGGCGTGTTGAGGTGCTCCGCGCCCCCCGGGTGCTCGTAGGCGCGGTAGTAATGGCTCCCGGCCGTCTGCTGGGCATAGTACAGGAGCTGCCTGGCGAACAGCGGCTCCACCTGCAACCCAGGTATTTGCAACATTTTGAACCATGGTAGCTTCTGTTCAATTCAAAAATCTGAAACCCCAAAGGCAGGTTTTGAACGTTGCTTCAAAAAGAGAAAAATGGGATTTGAAAGTCCAGAAATAACACCTGAAAGTCTGTAAGAGTAGTGTATCTTGGAGTTCATGGTGTTGTAGAAAATGTAACTGTGTTGACTTATGATCAAAGCGGGACCAAAAGATCCCTCTCTACTAATTGAGTAGGGTAAATTATCCTTCTCTGAGACTAAAATTTGCAGAATTACAGAAAAAATTATAATTTCTTTAGTTGGTTTAGTTGGTGTTTTGTTTTGTTGTTTTGTGTTGATTTGTAGCTTCCACATGCCTGCAGTGTCATACAAGTAATTTATCTCATTATCTGCAGAAGCAGAAATAGCAGATCTGGTTCTTTGAAAAGCGTGTATTAAATAAGTCTGACGATCAGACTGACTTCCCTTCTTTATTTTCACTCTAAATCACTGAGAGGAAAAATCCCCAATTCGGGCTGTGATTCAGAATTCTAGAAGTGGCCTCATGTTGGAAATAAGTATATGATTATGAACAGACTTTCAAATCTTAGGGGTTTTATTTCAAATCCCATTTTCCCCTGTGGCTGCTGAGTTTTGGTTTTATGAACTATGTCGCTGATTCGACCTCACACATCAAATATTGTGTCACAAGATCCCAAAAACTGAGTTTGAAGGAAACACTATGTCAGGCCCTGTGGGGCTGATTAAGCATGTGTTTACCGACCTGGACAGTGAGGGTCCGCCTTTGTCCCTGCGGGTCCAGAAACTCGTCTCCAAAACTCAGTAGGACCTGGAAGCGAGGCAGCGGACGCCCATGGAGCCCATAACTCTGGATCTCTGGTTAAACAAAAGAGAGTGCATTATTATTATTAACTTTGATATTTGCAGCTGAAGTGTCAGATTCAAATGATTTCGGAGGAAGATCACTTGAAGTGGCCTGACCTTTGGGGTGATTCGAATGGAAAGTCCTGGTCACATTGTGTGCATTGTATGCAAATTAGACTCACACAGCTGGGGCTCTCTGAGCACGTAGGCGGAGATGGTGTGGCAGTGTGATACACCATCTCATCACTCATTTCTATCCTCATTTCTTTTTTTTAACACAGTTGTCAAGTGACTGTTTTTTGAGGAAAGGGTTTCACCCTGTTTTTTTAATACATTCATTGAAAGATATTTCTAGGGAATGAGCTGCTGTTTCTCCAGTTTATGCACCCTTGCATCTGTGCAACAGAGAAAAGTATCCAAACTGAACACACTTCAGAATGTCAAATGAATTCCCTTATCCCAACAATCCCGCATAGTTGTAGCCTTGGAAACAGGTCATAAACCTTGTTTGACAGATCTATTTTCAGAATCCAACTATTAAATGAATGTGTTCCTCTAGCAATTTGTTTGTTTTTCGGAAAATATATAATGCTACAAACCGTAACATTGTATATTTACTGATGGGGTACAGTTGTTAGGTGATGATTAATAATATGTAGGGTTGAATGTTAAACCTTTGGTGGTAGTGACCAGTATGTGTCTGTAACTGTCTAAGACTATCAACTGGCATCAAAATTCTGATCTTATTTGTAGATTAGATTTAGAATGATCAGGTTTGTGAATATTTGGTGTTTGACATCAGTGTAAATTGAATATCTTTGCGTAGCTGTGGACTGTTCATCAGAGCAAACGGTCTATATGGAAGTGTTTGGGCAAATTGAAATAGTGATGGCTGTTTTTTTCACTCTGTGTTCATTATATTCTTCATTCACCGAAGGCTCACCTGTGAGGTAATCCTGGGTGTGCAGGAGTTTACAGGAGACCTGTCTCTCCAGTTTGTTGAGCTTGTCACCGTACGGGGACGGCCCTCCCTGCCAGTACACTTGGGTCTGACACAGCCGACAAGCGTAGAGTCCATCTGCACCCATCCACAGTAACACTCCTCTCTCCAGGGTGGACGAGGGACTCGGGGGAGACTCCTCTGCCCTCCTCTGGGCTGAGATGCTGTCCACGGGCAGGGGGACCACATCAGGACCACCTGGCGGTGGCAGGTTATGCTTCTCCTCTGAGGAGCACGGAGTGATGTGGCACCCCTTCGGACTAGAAGTGGTCACCTCCCTCACCAGGCTGTCCCCGAAATATATGGACACATGCAAGCGTAAGTCTGGACGGAGGAGAAAAGGTCACAGGTAGAGGTCACTAAACCGGTATGTTTTATTTTGATGTTTTTTTGCACAGTCTTAGAATCGAACTTTTTACACAATGTATGAAAACATTGATTGTGTGTGTGTGTGTGTGTGTGTGTGTGTGTGATGTACTAGAGCACCAGCCTACATGGGGTTGATGTTAATCATGAGACTGAAACAAGGATGAAAAACAATACATAATAATAGAAATAATAAGTAACAATATCTTAATCACAGCGCCCAATTAGGCCATTCTGTGTACTTGTATAAACCTAATTTAAGGTCATTTTAGAATAAGCATTTAATGTTCATGTTGATTATATGTTAGCATCGTTACAAGCACATGTGTGCATTTTATAGTATTTACGGGTGTATATACAATACATCAAGATGTTTTGACTTCTTCTTACTTATCTGTGGCATTGTTTGTCAGGGAGTGTTGTTTACCTTTCATCTAAAATCAAATCTAAACCCCCTGATAAATATGAATATAAATATCTGACAGCTAAACCCCTTTTTCTGATTTTATAGCATGCAGAAATGAAAAAAATTTAGTTATTTTGTTTATTACCGGAGAGTGCCTCTGCCGATCTGATGCTGGCGTCCAGTGTGAAAGGGGGGGGCTGGCTCTCAGCTGGACTGTACGAGTAGATTGAGGCTCTGAGCTGGTATCCTGTGAAAATCGGACCCAGGAAAAAGCATCCACAATGCTGAAAACTAAATCTACCAAGTGTGCTACTGCCTGTGTGTTGCATGAATGATAAGCTCCATACCATTCTCCATGGTCGGGCCCTGCCAGGGCAGGCTGCGGGGGGGACAGGGGCATTGAGAGAAGGGCAGCTCTGGCAGGGGGGCCTGCTCCTGACAATAATCTCTCCAGCACTCTGGTGAGGTGATGTACTGTGGCATCTGTAGACAGAGAGATAAACAATCAGCACGAAAGCTCATGTAGCTGAGAAGCCTTGTTACGTCCAAATAACAAAATAATTGATATACATTTTGAAACATACATATTATCCATATTAATCATCACTGCATCTGCCTGAGAGGCCAACCCTGATTTTGTCTGTAGGTGTAATGGGATGGTTGGTCTTACAATGTGGTAATTTTGAGGAAATTAGGAAAAGTTTAGTGTACCTCTGTATGTGTTGTATATTGTGAATTATATGTATATTCCTGTTAATGTGGAGAAAGCTTTAACATAGCTGGAAGGTAAGTTAGCAAATAAATGTAAAAATAAAAACATTGCATACAATTTTAACACATTTCGTGACTTAGTTAAGTCTGCAGGATGTAAAGTCCTGGCAGAAACATTCATGACCACCAAAAGTTAAGTGAGAAAGTGGAATGTGCGTCAGGTGATGACACAGTTTTGGACTCAGACATATTACATAACAAGTACACTTTCATTATTTAGTTTTTTTGCCAGTATATGTCAGCAATCGAAGTCGGCAAAACTTTGAGCTGTGAGCTTCATCCATGAAGTCATTCATGCTTTGCAAGGGTAACTCTCTCTCTCTCTCTCACCCCCCAGCTCCCTCACTTCTGGGTGCGTGTGTACCTGCGCGTGTGTGTGTGTGTGTGTGTGTGTGTGTGTGTGTGAAAAGCACCTGATTCTGCAGTGTAGGGTAGGAGTGCACCTGATAGCTCGTTGGACTCAGGGGGCTGTCCTCCTGACGTGGCCCTGTGTGTGAGACAGTAGTGTGCACTTAAAAAAGATGGTCTCATCAGACTGACACAAAACAGTAAACTCATACAGGACCCAGAAAAAAAAGTCCACATTTGTGCATCATCGCAAATCCTGACCTTCAGCAGTGGTTAAGTAGTTGTTTGACCCCTTTAAAATGTTATTGTTGCACTGAGAAGACGGTGACCTTTAACAGACAGTCACGATCAAACACAAGGGGTTTCCACCACGATCACTCAATGATAAACAATTAAAAAAGACATTTAACGAACAAACGTTTTTTTTGTGTATCAATAGCAACCATAGGAAGCCTCAAAACATATCTCGGCGCACTACATATTAAGTCTCTCTTTTCTTATCACAGAGTGTGTGTCTGCACTGACTTCTCTTGGCGCCCTCGGGGATGATGCGGTACACCTTGTAGGGGTCGGAGATGTCCAGTTGGCTCCGGTCCACCAGCTCCTCGAAGTCGTTGCTCTTGTTGAGGGCGCAGCGGAGACGCGTCTTCCAGGTCGGCGGGTCCGCCTTGTCGATGCCCTCCCGAAACTTGCCCTTAAACAGCGCCCAGGCCTGCACACAGGAGCCCGTTGGAACGTAGAATGTTGTGTTTCTTTGTTTGTTTGCTTGTGTGTTGTACGTTGTCTCTCAGTTCAGCCCGACAGTGTCCGCTCCGATGTGTTGCTAAGTTAAGAGAGTAGACTTAAGCGTATCTTTAGTGGGGGGAAATGTATATCTCTCTCAAATTATATCCGGTTATTAAAGAGCGTTTCCGGATTTTTGGAATGATTCTCAGGCATACTATGGCCAAACCAAACGATGTTAGTATACTCTCGATATTGCGCGTGTCAAAAGCAATGCCTTAGATGAAACATCCACTGGGCTACGACAGCGCAAAAGAGGGACGTATGATGATTTACCACTTTGTAAATGATATTATATACTTTTCACCATATTTCCATTATATCAGTTTGAATCGTTGGTGTTCTTGTCATTTTTTTCTCGAACGTTTTATGCGCAAATTCTGCAAGTAAAAGGTGTGTGTGTGTGTGCGTGTTGTAGCTGTGACACACGGTGGAACGTGCTTGTCCGGTACCTTGAAAAGCGCGGCATCCTCGTCTCGGTTGTAGTCTTGTTTCCCGGCGTGTTTCCACGGTATCCTGAAGATGCTCTTCTCGTCGTTCTCCCACACCAGGCCGGGGTACTTCCCGCAGTCCACCTGCTCGATGAGCCACTGGCGCAGCTTCCCGTTGCCGCTGCTCCCGCAGCCTGTGTAATCCAGCTCGGGGTTCATCTCTACACACACACACACACACACACGTGCGTGCAACAGGTCCTCTGTGAGGGGCAGTGTCTTTCTCTGCACGTGTGTGTGAGTAAGAGAGAGAGAGTTTAGCAAACAACGAGTGTTTCCAAGTATAATCAAACTCCCCTTATCTTCCACGCAGATGATCGGTTTACCTGAGAGACTCGGAGCGCGTCACGTTCACTTATCAGTTGGGTTTCAGAAAGCCCTCATCGTGACGGAGGGCCCGCTTAAATCCTCAGGAGGAGGGCGGAGACAGGGGATGCTGCGGAGGAAGAGGAGGACGCACCTGCTGTTGCTGATGGGACCTGCCTCCCTCCTGCGAAACTTATCAGCGCGCGCACAGAGGTGAGGCTGCGTGGTGAGGGGGTGAGGGAGGGAGGGGGAACTCTGCCAGAGTCGGTCACAAGTGTCGCACAACTGCACGCGTGGAAAGTCATGGGACGGAGACAAAAACAGTTATTTGAAATGATAAGGACTTACGCAAAGTGCACAGCATGTTGCCGTGTAGGTTAGAAATGATGCTCACACTACTGGCAATACTGGAATATAAGAGAAAACACCTGCGATAACAATTTCAATCATAACAAAATGCCTTATATACTGTATATATATATAGAGAGAGAGAGAGAGTCCCATTAAATGAATTAGAAACATTCAAGGCCCCGGGCATTGTTAATATATTTTACACGTCTAATTATAATTCCTGATAAGTTAACAGAAAATCAGTTGTTTTAAATTTGAGGTGGAGCCAGTGTTCTGCAAGTGTATCACAACCAAGTCTGCAAGTGCATTTTGTTATACTACAATATAAACAGATCATTACTACAGATGAGCAGTGATAATATTGCATTTAATGAAAGATTGGAATTTACTTATAAATAAAAATTATAATAATTATAATTATTATACAATTAATATATACATTTTATTTGTGTGTTATCAGATTCGCAACTCAGAAGCCTTTGCCCTATTTACTTCAAATCATAAATGATCCAATAGTTTACACAATCTATAATATCATATTAAATGAGTCTGTAGATTTAAAATAATACAAACCAAACCAAAACATGTAACCCTAGCATTGCGTTTTATTTCATCAGCATTTCACACACCTTTCTGTAAAGTACAAGACACAGCATAACACAACTGAAGGGGGGAGTACATACCTCAAATGTGCGTGTGGACTGTATGTACATATTTCCTTTGTGTCCTGCTTGACTGCCCTTGCATGTTGTTTTGACAGTTAGTACCGAGGACACAACGTGATGAAAGGGACTTGATGCCATTAAAAAAAAAAAAAAAACATCACATGACTTCAATTTGCAAAAAAATATATGCACACATGAGTTTTCTAAGAGGAAAGTGTTTCTGCTGTCTCCACAGGGTCCATGATGAAATGCAGAAATCCAAACAGCTGGTCTGGGCTCAGTTGGCTCAATGGTCCAAGCAGGGATCCACAGTCTGGCTTAATAGCTGTGTTTTTTTTGTTTTTTTTTCAGGTGCCACTCGTGGCCAGCGTGGGAGTGATGGTGGCTGGTACGCCGTTGTTGCTGCAGTTGGATTTCTGAGTTAAAAGAGCTTCGACCTCCGCCTCATCGTTGAACGTGTGCTCCTCGTACCGGTCCAACCACCAGGCTCGATACTGGAAGAAGAGGCAGACAACACAAAGGTAAGTTCATGTTCCTTTTCTGCCTTTGATGATAAGATGGATTTAAGGAAGAAAGTAGGAGAGAAGGGAAGACGCAAAGCATGAACACACAAGTCTGAGTCCAAGCCGTGGCTGCTGCAGAGGACTCAAACTTTAGTACATGAGGCACCACCTTTACCAAATGCCCTGACAATTTTTCTAACTTTACAAAACTGACACCTAGATAAGCAAGCCCAAATAACAAGATGTTTGGTTGCAGAGGATGATGGACGCTGTCCTTCTCCTCCTCTTCCGTAGACAAGTGTTTCAAACTGCACTTTTTCACAGAAACGGCAGAGGATGAGGAGTCGGATGACAAGTTAAAATGTGTTTTCAACGTATTTATGCTTATGTATTCACAATCAAATCTAATCGACATTATTTCTATAGCCCAATTTCAAAAATACAAATTTACTTGTAGGGCGTCAATGTAAATACATACACATATTCTCAGAAATGGAAGATGGTAAGTAACTTCTCATGCTTGGTCTCTCCTAAGGATCCATTTGACACCCTGGTCTAGCATGACCTTCACATCCCTGCCCACCCCCAACCCTCTGGGTCATCTGTGACCTATGTCCCCCCCCCTCACCTCTGTCAGGTCCATGTTTTCAAACTCCTCCAGTTGCCTTAGGAAACCCAGGTTTGGCCCTGCACACGGCCTGGCGGCCCTCACCGCTGCCAGAGACTCCACCCAGCCGCGACCTGTCACCGTCATAATGTAGGCCACCACCAGTGTCACACTGCGGGACACTCCTGCCACACTGAGAGCACAGCGCTAGTTGCAGTTATCATCACATTATTGGCTAAGATACTCGTCTTTTGTGTACAAAGAAGTGAAAGTGCCTTTATTGCCTGAAGCTGTGGTTAAATGCCTGATTTTGCATGTTTGATATGAGAAAAGATAAAAGGTGAAATATACCATCAAAGCACTATCCACATTTCAGGCAGTTTGATTTTTTTTGTTGGTATCAGTTATGTGGTTGAAAATGAAAATGGGCTTAATAATATGCATGTACAAGAGCCTCCGCGCCACTCACCACCATGGGACAAATAACAAACACCAGCTGCATTTCAATGCATGTCTTAATTTCAGCATGCTCATATGCAAATTACAACCGTTTCTTAACATCCACTTTAATTAACTGTATATTATGTCATGTCACTAGGACATCAGTTTTTACATTTGAAAAATGGTACTTGTGCCATAAAGCTGTACAAAACAAAAGGGATGTTTTATTCTCCAATAAACACAAAAAAAAATATCCATTTAACACCTAACTTCCGCAAGAATAATATTAATGTACCAAAGAAAATCAACCAACATAATTTATTATAATTTACTTTCACTCACCAGTGAACAAGGCAACCTTCTCCTTTCAGTCGGGACTCATGGATAAACATGATGCTGTCTCTGAAGAACTGAATCCTAGCGGAGTTATCACGTAAAACAGCAATTAACACCTTGACGGTAACAACCAAAACAAAAAAGATAACCATATGTCCAGCTGTTAGTCATTTTTGGACCAAAATTGTTCTGTTAATGCAAGACAACCTGACTACTCACTTCTAGTTTGTAGTTTCTGAGCATTTCATTGTATTTTCTTTCACCAAGTAATGCTGAACCTTGCCTCCAACCAAAGGATGTTCGTTATGGTTTAAACTAGTTAGTCCTTTATATGATATATTAGTCAATATGTTCGTTTTCTAAAGAACATTATCTACCATTAAACTGAAAACATAATAATAAGGCCCTTATTATTTGAATATTTACAAATTCCACTGTTCATCAGTTGGTGCATTCGAGCCACATTTTGAAGAGTCTTAAAATATTTGTGGACCTCATGTCGTGCATGCTGTAAAATATCAAATTTGAAGTACTCACAGGTTTTGCTTAGAGTGATCAGCAGCAGAAATACAAAGGTATATCATGTCCTATAGAGGATGAGGGAGGGAGCAGGTAAGACTCAAACAACACCACTACATTCCCCACATACAAACCTGTTAAAATAGCACATGGTGGTTCCGTGAGGGTCATTTGATTTTTATTCACTGGGTCTAAATCACTTCCTGTTTCTCAGCATATGGGACTGTCCCCGAGAACCTGACCCTGCTGACCCGCTTCTCCCAAGTGCTAAAGATGTGTGCGTGTTTGTGTGTGTGTGTGTGTTTGTACTGTACTATGTATGCACCTGGCAGCTGATGGAACAAGCAGTGGACAGAAAGTACCGTGTCCCATTATGACTGCACTGCTGCAAAAACCCCTGAGTCCTCTGGGACAAACCCTGGAAGTGCTATAGACAGCACGAAAAGCGCTAGCACGGACACCAGACAGTCTGCGCACACACGCACACACACTTAAACACTAATAAACCTGTGAAATTGTTGACGGGAAGAGTCAGGTATGCAAATAAATGAGGGGTGCTCTTAAATCTTTGCCCAGCCATTCTGCACAACTGCATGAAAATCCTAACACATAATGTGGACAATTACAGACATTTCCTTTGGATTCTCAGATTACTGTTCCATACAACTGAATTTGTCATTTTGTCTTTGCAGTCTGTTAATCATAGCCACTAACTGAACAGTTCATGTAAAACTTGACTTCTGGGATTTGGTGGTTGCAAATTTGACCTCGCTCTCTCGTGAACCAGCAAGCTGTCTTCCAAGAAATCAATCAGTCAGCACTTTGACTGTTAGCTATGCAAATAATCCATCCCATCTGGCCATTTGGGTTACAGTGGTAAAACAGACCTGACTCATCACAGTGCCACGCAGATCCAAAAAAAGCTGCGTGATACATGTAAATGTGAAAACGAATCGAAATTAATATTTGTACATCAGCTGATTGATGAGCTTCTGCGAGAGCTTTTGCCTGTAGGCAGAGATGCACAATTTCCAGCCCAAATCCTTTGTGAAGGTTTTGGTGGTTTACTAGTTTGAGTAGTGATACTGTTATACAAGTTGCTGTTTCTCTTCAGTGTCCAATGAAACACACAAGTATGGATGGAGAAAGTGCACAGAAATCTCTGAATACTTTTCATGCTCGCTTTCAACAAGAAAAGAGGAAAGTTGTGAAAGTGTATACTCCGGTCTCATGCAGACACACTCGTGATTTTGGTGTATGGACAATGGTGGGTTTTATGTGATTTAATGTTAATAAGTCCATAACTAAATTCATCAAAAATGTGCAACTTTAAATTAACTTTTGCTGTTTTAACTATTGAAGCAAAATTGGGGGAGTTAACGTGAAAGGTAGGACATAGAAATGCTTTCTTATTTTACCAGTAACATACTGAAAATGTATTATTATAAAAATAACATCAGCTAAATAAACATTGCAGATGAGGGGAAAGTATGTTCTGCTTCTCTCATGTCAATCATATAGAGCAAATTGCCACTTTTCAATTCAGCCGGCTGTCAAAGCAAAATCTGCTCTTTCTCTCCTGACAATCCCTCACTGTTTGTTAAAAGTATCTTGTGTGAAAAGTATCCTACACTATGCCTTGTGTCCCAAAGCGTAAACTGTATAGAAATGCATGGATAGTGGGTTGGATAACACACAGTAGTTTGATTGGATGAAACCTCATGTAATGACATAGTTATTTGGTTTGTTCTTTTATAAAAATCTAACTTTCTACAAATCAAAACACGAAATCCACTTTCTATCACGTTCAAACAAGAATGACCTCATGTTATAATACATAAATAAATAATAATAATAATACAGACTCTTGAAGATTGTACTTGATTGTTCGAAAGAAAGATCCACTGCCTCTGAACTTAAATGTGCGAATATGGCCGAGATTTTTTACGTCTTCTTCGCAAAACTGTGAGGGACCTTTTTAAAGAGAATACTGGAAAATACTTGTTATATGAGTTGATAATGAAAATTGTTTGTGGTTGGAGCACATTAAATATGTCGTGAAAAGACAGTGTAACAATTCTGGGCTGATGCAAACATGTTACACTTTCAGTAGAAGTGCTGCCCAGAAGTGACACTGAGGGTGGGTGACAACAACACTTGTCAGTTAAGAGGGTGTTTCCAACTCTATGGCTGGATTCTTTTTGGGGTCACACAAGCCGACATTAGGCACACAGAGTGGACAGCTCACCTCCAGGATGGGTGCAGCTGTGTCATGGATTGACAGGATGTGGGTGATGTTGTGCTGGGCCAACAGCTCCCTGTCTCGAGCATCTGTGGATGACAAAAAAAAACAAGAAATTGCAAATACTCCCTTTATCCAATCACCAATCATCTCATATGGTCTCTTATCTAAATAAAGCATATTCTACCCACCAACAGCACCCCCCTCAAAGGCCTCCCAAGCAAATGTGGCCCCTATGGTGTAAAAGTTTTAGTCTTGTTTTGAACTGAAAGAAAAACCGGAAAACCAATGTTTCTAAAACTGTGCAACAGCTTGGCCCAAAGCAAGAAACAGTAATAGTTTTAATCAAATTTTGTCCTTTCAAAGGAAGCCAAATGTTTCTCTACATTGGACAGATGGGTGTGCAACACTTTTTTCTCTCGCCCCCCCTGCACGTTTAGGGCGATGCTGATGACGCCACCTATAAAAGATGAGTGCTTGTGCTAAAGCCTCCTGCTAGCTAAATGAATCCAAGTTATGTTGTTCCACAACTGTGAGACAGAAATAACAACTGACAACATAGGAAACATAAATAATGTCAGAGTAGCCTAACACCCTAACACGACACTCTTCCAGATGAAATTCAATCTCAAGGCACCATGAGCTTCACGGCAATAAAATGACACAAGTCCCCAAGTGGTAAGGTCACAAGTAAAAAAAATAATAATAATAAAATGTTTTTTGGTCTGTCAGGGTGTCAGTGGCACTGTCATTCCAAGTCAAAATCCATTCGCAACATATTAGCAAAATTCAGCTTTGTGGCCCCTTTTGAGCCTTTTAAATGTGTGATTTATGTGAAAGCGGCATTAAAAACGAAATACATTTAAAAACAGACAAACCGTTTCAGTTAGAATAAAACTACATAACTCCTGACTCATATTTAACTGGTTTTATTCGAATATTAGTTTAATTATATAAAATTACAGATATCACTTTCAGTTCACAAAAAAGAGGCATTAGTGAAATTTCTGCAAATCTAATAACTAAATTTAATGTGTTTGAAATCTATATTTATATCTACCTTTTTAAAGAAAACAATCAACTCCAATATTGAAGACAGACAAAATAGCAAAGGCCCAGTTAGCCTGGTGTTTCTGACAGAAATACCCTTAAGCTTTCATATTTCCTGAAAGTGTTCTTCTTCAATCAATTTCCATTGTTTTCACTCTCATATGTCTAGATAAAAAAAAAAATGTTTTGCAATTAAATGTGCAACCTTTTTGGAAAGGTGTGGAATGCTGCTCACACTGTGGGACACCCCCGCGCCGTGGGGTATCCCCTTCCAAACCAAGTTTCATATACTCGTAAGGAGCCTTCAGAAATAATTTGTTTCCTCCAGCTGCTAAAAGTTACACACCAATCTTGCACATTTGCACACACACACACACACAGGCAAAAAGAAAAGCTGTAATATTTCCTCATCAGAGTACACCACTTTAATCGTTCTGCTCAACACTGTGACCTCTCCACTCTATAGAAACTGAGCTCAGTGTAGCATCTCACCACATGCCCCTCCATCTGAGGAAGTGAAACGCAATCTACCACATAATCCTGAAAATAAATCAATTCTTTACTCAATTGACAACAGGCAGGATGACTTACCTTTGAGATTTCCCAGATATAAATTGGGCAGGACCTGAAGAAATGTTAAGAATGAGCCAAAAGGAGAATTTAAAAGCTGCAAAAGTAAAAAAGTGTACTGGTCTGAAGAGTGGTGTTGATCTGTATAAAACGATACTGTACCTTGTTTATTCCATTACCCATGTCTGTGAAAGACAACCCTGGCTTCAGGGAGCAGAGTTACTCACACTGTATTGTCCCGTGCTCTTGCAGGTTTTTAGCTCCCCTACAGCCCTCTTAACAAGAAGATGAGCGGTCACAAGCTCTAACTGTGTCACATCATTCTCAAAGCACCCCTGATGACTTTTTTTGTGTGAGCCTGGACATGGTCCAGCCTTCAACAAGTCCACTGCTCGTGACCCCAGTGCTGCCTCATTGAGAATATGTTGTTTGGGGATGAGGTAATGTGACCTTAGTCGGTGGAGCACCCTGCTTGGGTATTTATTTTTAGACCAAGAGTGTGTCATGGGACCGTGGATGGGCACATTCCGATCAGACAAAGATGGTTGCGAGCCAGAGGGCAGCGGAGAACAGAGTCAGCAGTTGGCCATTTCTGGCTATCAAAATACGTGCCACTTTTCATTTCAATTTAAGAAAATCTTAATGTACATATGAGAGTGCACCTGTCGTGGAGGAATGGCGCACCTCATTTCGCTTAAATCATGAGTTGATGCTTAGTGGACATACGCTTGGTTCCAGTTCTTCCCTTTAAGTTCCCCTACACTTTAAAACATCTGACCGTGGAGTCTCATGTCGTATTTATTATCTCAAGACATCAATTTACATACATCATGTCAGTATTTCTCAGGGAATTTCACTCCAATACAAAATAGTCTCTTGGTGCCAGCAAATGTTTCCTTTGAACTCCCTCCATTTCTTTAAATATCTCCGCAGATGTTCAGTGGACACCCAGGGCAACCTGTATCACTCACTGCATTTCCAGTAAGATCTGTTGCTTCAACAACACATTGTCGCTCTGAGGCGATCGAGGTATTTTTAGCCCGGCTTTGTCGCTTTGTCTTGTGTTCCTGTGTGTGGTTCGATGTGTGGCACAGCTCAGGCACAATGACAGACAGAGGAGAGTGGAGGCGTTTACAAAAAACTGCCTGCCTCGGAGAACCAGGTCTGAACCGCTCATCACAAAGCCAATGATGTAGGGTAATAATGATTGATGAGGATGATGATGCCCATTGCAGTTTACAAACGTTTTTACTCAAGCAATAAATGCCCAACTTAGGTTATGTGGAAATGGTTGGGCTCTAATTTAACGTTTTAACATATACAGTTAGTAGATATTTTTTTTCAGATGCAGGAGTCTGTGAGTTTTTCAGGGTTGGAGGAATTACTGAAGTCTGGTTTGGGATTTTTTTGACAATATGATATTTAAGTTTGTGAAAGGATTTTGTTTTTCAACTGGTACCACCATAAAGTTGACAACTTTGTGTTCTGACGATAACCACATGTATGAATCTATGAGACAAATGAAAAGGAAGCTCACATGGAGAAACATACATACCAGTTCAGTGTGTAGGATTTAGTGTCATCTCGTGGTGAGGTTACACACTGCAACTGAGGACCTCTCGCCTCACCCTCCTCCCGATTGAGAAGGAGAGCATATGGTGGCCTTCATGTGAGGTCTGCTCATTTCCCCTGCCGCGTTTATTACATTTTTGTGTGCAGGAACATTATTTCAAACAAAAGACTTCTTGTACTTGTTGTATTATATATTATATTTACATAATAATAATAATAATAATAATAATAATAATAACAATAATAATAATAATAATAATAATAATAATAATAATAATAATAATAATAATAATAATAATAATAATCATAATAATAATAATCATCATCATCATCATCATCATCATCATCATCATCATCATCATCATCATCATCATCATCATCATCATCATCATCATAACGTGTGGTTTATTATTAATTATTATTATTATTATTATTATTATTATTATTATTATTATTATTATTATTATTATTATTATTATTATTATTATTATTATATCTTATTCTGGGGTTAGGGTTTCATTTTCCATTTTTTGTTACAGTTATTACAGTTTTCTTTTACACTTTGTCTAAAGGCTGAAGGTAAAGAGGTATCTTTATACTTTCGTATGATAGGTTATAGTTATTCTGGGGTTAGGGTTTCATTTTCCATTTTTTGTTACAGTTATTACAGTTTTCTTTTACACTTTGTCTAAAGGCTGAATGTAAAGAGGTATCTTTATACTTTCGTATGATAGGTTATAGTTTTTTTTCACAGCTCTGATGCTCTCCTCTCACCTCTCTCATTCAGCACCATGCATGATTGTATGTTTATGTCCTGCTAGGTCCAGCTTGGGGAGTAACAGATTTACATATTACAGTACAAAAAAAGCATAATCTGAAGAGCGTTATATTTTTGAACTACTATGCAGCTGTGTTATCAAACATCTCAGATTTGTTCTCGGTCAGATCTTGAGTTTCACTGATACTGTTTGAGAAACCTTATATTTAAATTATATTTCTTCGCAATCAATCTGAGCTACAGATAGTTTTAATTAATCTTGTCCACTCTCATATTTTACAGGAAAACAACATGCAGACATGCTGTAAATTGTCATACCTGCATCATATAAACAAAGAAGCACAGGGGAAGTTCAGACTCAACAATTATACTTAAATCTATTTAAACCTGGAAGCAGCTGACTGAAGGAACCACTGACAGTGTTGCTGCAATCGATGTAAGTTATCTATGCTGATAGGCTGTTTACAATCATAGTCAAATAATGGAAGCTGTTTAATTTGTATCGGTATTAAAAAAAATATGTCCACCAGTTAAATGGCTGGAATTCTGGAAATTTTAATAACCATAGTAAATATGTCAGCCATAATGTTTCTGTTATCTTTCCTGAACGTGCTCTTTATGAATGTCATGTGATTGCTTCTTAGACTGTCAGGGCAGCCCTGCGTTCAAAGCCAGGCAATCACCAAGTTATCAAAGAATGAGAAAACAAACTGCTGTTCTGATGGTACAAGAAGGACGATGGTGAATCTGATGGTGTCACACATAGTGCAAATATGCACTTGAACCATTTTTACATATGGTATTACCATTAATGTTTCTTCATGTACTCATAAAAACTGGTAGTATCTCTCAATATTGTAGTATTCAGTAGAGGGAACTTAATAGATGATCATTGTACTAAACTTTCAGGCTGTTGACCCCCTCAAAATGAAAGTAAATACAATAGTTTGCTCTTTTAATTTAAAAGTATTTTTATTTTTGATGAAATTATCAAATGTTATAATAAACCTAAATTGTTTAAACATGATCACAACATTTTTCACAAAATCATGTCTTACCAATTAAAAACAGTTGAGTTTGGACCTTTTCAACATAAAACTTAATTCGATGTTCAATCATTCTTTTAACATAATATACATACAACATTTTTTGAAAAACGAATAACTTGAGTTCGATGAAGGGACAGGTTGAACCGCATTGGAATGGAAAATGTTTCTACAGAAGAACTCCCGACCCGCCTGTCCTGCCATCGACACAAGAGGGGGATGAAGAGCCGATTGGGGAGTGTCTCAAAAGATGTGACACATCAAATTTACAATTTTAAATCACTAAAGAAAACAGCCCTGTCCTAACATTTGCTTTTCCGTGCTTCTCATTTAAATCATTAATCAATCTCTGTGATTTTCACCTGCTGTTTTACGATCTTGAAACAGGAATCACCCAGAGGGAGGACGTCTCAATTAAATGGACTTTTAGTGTGTGTCATTTTGAGCATGATGGCATACAGAGGTGCATGTTGCACCCTGAGTAGGGGAAATAAATATAGACATTGCAAAATAAAGTAATTTCAAAGATAAATCCGACAAACAATATTGTGCATTTTCTTTCTAAAGATTAATAGCGACTTGGGGGTGCACCTAGCGATGGCGGAGGCCACATGCTGCCCTTGGGCTGCAGTTGCCCATCCCTTTAAAGTAGATAGTAGCAGTAAAGAAAAAAACAAACACATTGATGTCACAGTTGAACATTTTCAGGTCAAAGAATGTTTTTGTCTATAAAAGTGATATAATAATTAAAAAAAGATATGTTAATGTAATATACGTATTTTTATTTATTTAAGTGTTTGCAAAGAGTTTTTACATGCGTTTATTTGTAATTTGATCAATAGACACATGTGATAGTGGTGTGTCGCCGACTTGGCACGACCCCCCTTCTCTGGAAAAGGAAATGGAAGCATCCACTTCCGGTTTCTATAGACACTTGGCACAGAAAACAAACAAGACAAATGGTAACTGCTGCTGAAATCGTCAACAACACGTTTCTTGCAATATTTCTTCATGGGTACTTTAGAAATCGGGCCTGAATGTAAGAAAAGAAAAACACATACTTTTTGGCTCTTTTTTGAAATATCAGCTAAAACATTTGCCAATGTAACATAGTTACTGTAACCTACTTTACTGTTGGTGTTTCTGAGGAAACATCAATGTTTGATGGTTCCCCAGCATCCACCGTCGCATAAAGAAGTTTATAAATCTCTCCTTTAGTTGATTTATCATCCTTTTGCTCTGAATTGATTCATAAGTTGAATGAATTGACTGAATTAAGGAGTACTTGTACTATTGTCATCAAAAACTAAAATGAAGTCTCTTTGTCAAGAAGCATTATTAACGTTGTCTGTTTCCTCCTCCTCCGGATCTGACAGCACCCACTGTGGGGTGTACTCTGTCTCTACTTGAACTTGGGGGAGGCAGCTTTGTGTCCACACCATGAGGTGAGCTAAACCACTGATTATTCCCTCTGTGCAGAGATTGACTCTTTGTTTTGCTTAATGTCTTAGAAGATAGACGTAAGAATGACGGACACGTTCTTTTGTAAGTAACTTCGTTTATTTCTGTGTTAACTTAATATTTTTTCCGCTGCTTTCTCAGGTAACTTGCCTGCAATCAACAGCTGATGACCGCAAAGTCACCACATGCTAAAAAACAGAGAACAGAGTCTGTTTGACACAAACTAAATAAAACTAACATTTGCTTCAGAATATTAGTTTTTACTGAAGATACTTTCCTTCTGACAATAATGACCAGCATTCCTGCATTCTGAGATCCACTCACATCATCTATTTTATCCAATCAAGAAATAACTGCACACCTTAAGTAAATTTTGGAAGTTTTAATTGTTGTTGACTTGTTTAAATTCAAGGGAACAGCCAGAGGAGAGGAATAATATATAATAATATAATATCAATATGTATGTATATACTGTATGCCCAGTGTCAAGTTATAGTTGGAGCAAGTCCTATAACGACAGAGTTTACGATTATGACATGTCAATATAAGTATAAAGACATATTCAAAAATAATAATCACTTTTTTACTTGGTTTATAAACCAATTTAACAGTTATTTGCAATAAATAATGTAAAAAGTTAGTTTTCCAACCATGGCCTGAGCACATATTTAGTAAGAATTTTAGATAAATTAATTAGGAATTAACCAATTGCAAGAAAGGAATTAATCCTTTTTGATATTTGATCATTGTTTTAATAAACACTGCTGGGTTCATTCTATACCAATTCAAAGGAACAAAGGTTAAATGTTGAAACGTCATTGGCTTACCTTTATGATTAGCGGGTGTGTCACCTGCTGCTGAAGGCTACTTCATGTTGACCCTTCTTCGTTGGCTTTAATTCCATTGTTTAGCTTTTCCTGTGGTCTGTGCTGCTAATCTTGTATCTTTATTGTACCCTGTATATAAATAAAACAAATTAGCTGTCTACTACTTTTCAAATGATGAGTTGATTTCTATTAATCAAGACCATATACCTGAAAACACATGTCCTGACCTGTGAGGAGCAGAGACATATTCATCTCCACTGGCCTGTGATGGCTCAGAGATTTTACTGTGAATATATACACACCTGCACACCCACCATATACAGATATATATATATATATATATATATACAGTATAGGAACAAGGATAGAGGATAAATAACACAATAATATATATAAATAGGAATAAGAAGCAGTAATCACTGTCTCACAAGTTAAACGAGAATAAAAATAGGGCAAATGATTTTCTAGCATATAATGTGGATAGTGTCAAATTTTAGACGACATACTATACTATGACGTGTTTAACATTTATCCCTTTACTTATCATATCTTTTTGATGATGGTATGCATTTTTAAAGTGTTGTTAAATGTTTAGCTTTTATTATCATTATGTCATTATTGGACTACATACTATGACGTTTTTTGTAAAATTTCGGAAAACAAACGACTATGCGCAAATATACAATGGAGTTGAAAAGAAAAGGAAGAAGTGAAATACGTCATCATATAGTATTGTATATCATCCGAAATTTGAGAAAAAACGTTTTAGTATAGTATTTCGTCAAAAATTGACCAAAAAACGACACACTATAGCATGCCTTCAAAAAAGGCAAAAAAGTCAAACTTTCAAGTCAACAAGTATACGGTGAAAGTAAAAAAAAATGTGAAATGCAACTTCATTGCATAGTATGTCGTAAAAGATTTTACAAAACATTTTTTATAATATATTATGTCTTCAAAAATATCAAAAGAAAATACAATTTTCAAAGCATGAATAGCAAAATGCGAAATGCGCAAGTATATGGTGGAGGTGAATAAAAAAGTGCAAAAGTTATAGTTTAGTATTTCTTTTAAAAAATTGACAAAAAACAACATAGTACAGTATGTTGTCAAAAAGTCACACATTTTAAAAACACTTCAAACATACATAGCAACGTGGAAAAAGGTGAAAAAACATCATAGTATAGCTTATTGTCAAAAACTTGGCAAAAAACGTCATAGTATAATATATATATATATGTTGTACAACATTTAACAAAAAAAAGACATACTATATTCTACTACTACTACATACTATAGTAGTATGTCTTCAAACGTTATAAACACTTCAAACATGCAGTGCAAACGCCAAAAATGCACAGGTATATGGTGGAGGTGAAAAAAAAAGCAAAAAAGTTATAGTTTAGTATGTAATTTAAAAAATGACAAAAAACGACATATGTCGTTCAAAAAATGTCAAAAATGTCAAAAACACTGCCCAGAAATGGGCAAATACATGTTGGAAGTGAAAAAAAAGTATACGTAGAGTTTGTTTCAAAAAGACATGCGCAAATATCTGGTGAAGGTAATAAAGGTGAAAAAGTGAAAGTGATAGTATAGTATGTCATAAAAAAAGGACAAATAACATCATGTAAAAATGTAACAAAAAAAATACATACATAAAAATACATACTATAGTATGTAGTAGTACTATAGTACTATAGAAAGGCAAAAAAAAAATAGAATAGTTTAGCAAAGTTAGAAATGAGCAAACATATGGTTGTGGAAAAAAAAGTGAAAAACGGTAAAGTTAAGTATGTTGTCCAAAATAAAAAAAAAACAACAACATAATACGTCATCAATTTTTTTTATTTTTATTAAAGAAATTTGAAAAATAAAACAATATGCATAGCAATGTCAAATTAGCAAAAATTGTGTGGAGCTGAACAAAAAAAAATAAAAAAGTGAAAAACGTCATAGCATAGTATGTCATCGAAATTAAACAAAAAACTACACACTGTAGTATGTCTTCAAGAAAGTCAAACATTTAAAAAACACTTCAAACGTGCATAGAAACGCCGGAAATGTGCAAATATATGGTAGAGGCAAAAAAAAAGAAGAAAAAGTAATAGTTTAGTATGTCGTCAGAAAATTTACAAAAAACGTCATAATATAGTAGGTGGTCGAAATTTAATAGAAAAATACGTACTATAGCATGTCTTCAAGACTTCATTGCAAAGTATGTCGTGAAAAAATTTACAAAAAAACTACTTACAATAGTTTGTCTTCAAAAAAGTCAAACATTTGAAAAATCTTCAAAGGATGCATAGCAACGTCAGACATGCGCAAATATCTGGTGATGGTAAAAAAGGTGAAAAAGTGAAAGTAATAGTATAGTATGTCATAAAAAAAAGACAAATAACATCATAGAATAGTATGTTGTAAAAATGTAACAAAAAAAATACATACTATAGTATGTCTTCAAGAAAGGCAAAAATAAAAAAAATCAAAAAATCTTCAAAGCATGTTTAGCAACGTTAGAAATGAGCAAACATATGGTTGAAAAAAAAAAAAGTGAAAAAAGGTAAAGTTTAGTATGTCATCCAAAAATTAAAAAAAAAAAACAACATAGTACGTCATCAATTTAATTTTTTTTTAAATAAAGACATTTGAAAAAAATATATATGCATAGCAATGTCAAATTAGCAAAAATTGTGTGGAGCTGAGCAAAGAAAAGAAAAAAGTGAAAAACGTCATAGTATAGTATGTCATCGAAATTAAACAAAAAACTACACACAGTAGTATGTCTTCAAGAAAGTCAAACATTTAAAAAACACTTCAAACGTGCATAGAAACGCCGGAAATGTGCAAATATTTGGTAGAGGTGAAAAAATAAAATAAAAATAGTAATAGTTTAGTATGTCGTCAGAAAATTGACAAAAAACGTCATAGTATAGTATGTTGTCGAAATTTAACAAAAAACGACGTACTATAGCATGTCTTCAAGACTTCATTGCATAGTATGTCGTGAAAAAATGTACAAAAAAACTACTTACTATAGTATGTCTTCAAAAAAGTCAAACATTTGAAAAATCTTCAAAGGATGCATAGCAACGTTAGACATGCGCAAATATCTGGTGATGGTAAAAAAAGTGAAAGTCATAGTATAGTATGTCGTAAAAATTGACAAATAACTTCATAGTGTAGCATGTCGTCCAAAGTTTTACAAAAACAACATTGTATCTCATCAAATGTTTTTTTTAAATGTAAACATTTTGAAAAAACTCCCACATGTATAGCAAGGTCAAAAATTTGCAAAATATATGGTGAAGCTGAAGAAAAAAGGAAAAAGTGAAAAACGTCAAAGTATAGTATGTATAGTATCATCCAAAATTTAACAAAAAACTACGTACTATAGCATGTCTTCAAAAAAGGCAACATTTTAAAAACATTTCAAAGCATGCATAGTAACGTTAAAAATGCACAAATGTATGGTAGTGGTGAAAAAAAAGTGTAAAAGTATGTTGTCAAAAAAATTACAAATAATGTCATAGTATGGTATGCTGTCAAGTAAAAACTATTGAAAAAAACGTCATAGTTTAGTATATCAAAACGTCAAAACACTTCAAACATGCATAGTGATGACAGCAATGGAGAAATATATGTTGTGGACGTGAAAAAAAGCGTCAAAAGTGAAAAACGTTATAGTATATTGCCCGAAATTTGACAAAAAACATATTATAGTTTGTCGTCCAAAAATTTCAAAAAAGTCAAAAAATTTAAAAAGCACTTCAAATAAGCATAGCAATGTCAGAAATGGGTCAAAATATTTTGGAGGTGAAAAAAAGGGAAACAAGGGTAAAAGTCATAGTACAGTATGTCGTCGCCATAGTGTAGTATGTCGTCCAAAGTTTTACAAAAAACGACATAGTATGTCATAAAACTTTTGTCTTTAAAGTAAAAAAAAATGAAAAACTCCAACATGCATAGCAAGGTCAAAATTGAGAAACGTCTTGTCATCCGAAATTTGACAAAAAAAATAAAATAAATAAATACATACTATAGAATGTCTTTAAAAAAGGAAAAAAAGTCAAACATTTTCAAAAAGTAAAAAACTTCATCGCATAGCACATTGTACAAAACGGGTATCTGGAGGAAGGTCAGAGGTTAGTGTCGAACAACGGTAGGATTCACACCATGGCAGCATAAGCCTTCCTTCCCAGCAGTTAGTAAAACATTTACTGATAATACTTGCTTCTCCACCACATCAACTTTTTAAGAAAACTTTTTCAAAAAAGTTACCAGCAGCTCCACTACCTGCTTCACATTAAATTAATCAACAAAAATGATGTTTGATTCATATTTTTCCTCACAAATGTAGAAATAACCGTTTAGATTTCTATCGGCAAACTGAAGATTCTTCAGGTTTTTAGGAAATGACAGGTCACTGATGGATGCAAACATGTTTTTGACAAAACAATAAACAATCTTTGGATTAGTGGTTAAATAATAAATAATAATAATTGAACATAATCGTAATAATAATAAACATATTCAATCATGAAAATAATGGTAAGTTGGAGTAAAAATGTGCTTAGTATTTTAATATATTTTCAGATAAAAAGTAATATACACTGTCAACAAGGATTTGGAGGGTCACTTTTTCCAATTACAATCCAGTACAGTTAATAGTTACTTGAAAAAATGTAGTCAGTAACGTAATCCAATTATCAAAGTAATAAAGTAATGTAAGCTGATTACTTTCAGTTGCTTTTGGATTACCTCAAATAAACAAATATATATCATATCTAGGACAAACAATGTTATACCAAAAGCCCTTCCAGGTATATATATAGTCCTATTAGCATCCATAACATGATTTTTCCCACTTTAATCCAACCAAAAAAGGGCATCGGATGGTTCTAAACTACAGCACATAGC
This sequence comes from Colistium nudipinnis, assembly GCA_016785305.1. NCBI lineage: Eukaryota > Metazoa > Chordata > Actinopteri > Pleuronectiformes > Rhombosoleidae > Colistium > Colistium nudipinnis. Next base: position 2,336,173 of record JAFBJU010000331.1, on the reverse strand, counting down.
AGACAAAATAGGATAGCAAAGATATAAGACAAACAAAACACAACTGGACATAACGTTATGTTTATTTCATGTTGTGACTGTTTGATCCCGATAAAAGTAGCTGTTACGATATTAGACATATAAACTCATAAGGCCTCCGTTTGGTTTACATTTGGACCACAGACTGTGAAGTTCAGGGCAATTTCATAGCTTCTTTTTTTGAACTCTCTTAAAATGGGGAATGCAGGTATTTTTTCGACCTGTTCATCTCTGAGTATTTGTGTTTAGCTGTTATTTTGTAACGCTTGATCAGCTGTCCACCAGTGACCGTACATACTTAAGATGGACTTTAGAAAATAAGACAGTAAAAACTTAAAAGAAAAAAACAAACGGGCACTATATTTGGGATGATATTTAGTTGGCTAAGAGAAAGTTGCTGTCATTGGAGCTGCCTCTGCCGATCTCTGTCACCAGGTTGTGGAGTTTCTCAGAAAGTGCCACCTGGTGGGGGAGAAGAAAACTTCATTCAGCTTAGGAGAGAATCGTTTTTAGGGTGTTGGAGGCATTAGGTCCGTTTGCATTCAGTCGAGTTTGGAGAGAGGCTTACTGTGTAAGAGTCTGGCTCCTGCAGCTTCTTATGTCGAGGGTGCAGGGCCTGGATGGAGCTCTGGACCTTCGCTCTAGTTTCTGCAGCGCTGCACAGAGGGTGTGTGACCTAGAAAAGGAAGAAGACTCGGTGGTGAATTTGCTGCGCTTTTCAGAAAAGAATTCAAAGTTAGCTAGTTAGCAAATTTGTGATTTTATTAAGAGTCATTTTAAGTTTTAAGGCAACATTATAGTCACTGCAGTTATTCTATAGGCAATTTACTGTTATTTTAGATGCTGTGCATGCTCAAAATGAAAAATGTTTAAATACAAGTATCATACTCTCCATGCCAGATTTTATTTTAGACACTGATGATCACAAACCGTCTTTGATCCATTACTAAACTGCGTTTTAAAAATGATGGGCCAATTTTATTTCCAATCAAAGATCTGTATATATACAGTATCTGTATATCAAAGCCCATTTCATACGCTGCGAAAAAACTGTAGGGTGCTACAAATTAATACAGATGTTACAATGGACAGAAAACCCGAAAAACACAGTACAAACTAGCACCTAAATTACAAATGTAGATTATGGGATGACATTAACTTTGAACAATCAAAATAATTCCGCACCTGTCCATTGGCGAACACTTCCTGACGCAGACAGATGACCTGAGATGGAGTGATGGAGACAGCGGAGTTATCAAAGCCCAGAGGGTAACAGCTCAGTGGGACTCCAGCCTCTGGCGGAGACTCCACTGCTAGGCACAGCAGGTCCAGAAAGGGATGGCCTGCAGAGGGGAAAGGAGCTGGAAGCTGTGAAAAGGTTTAGAGCCACACGTTCCTATTCTTAGCTTGTGGAGCAAACAATGCAAAGGTTGTTATGAGACTGGTACCAAGAAAAAGCCAATGTTACAAAACATGAAGGGTTTATGTGTAGAAAGATGGCTTGTCCGGGTTCAGCACACTGTCACAGCTTGGTCATGTCTAAGCTGTGCTATAGTCCTTAATGGATAACATAACCAGAATAAGAATAACTAGAATTCAGTTTTGGGGTACCCAATCCCTAGTTTACCCTAAGGTCAACGTGAGGCTGTAGTTGTTGGTATGGAAACAATGTAATGAAGTCAAAGAGAAGCCAAAAAATGGAAAACGGAGAGAGAGTCTTGAGACTCACCCCCAGTGTCTATGAACCGGTAGACAGCTTTCCTCCCAGGCACAGTGCTCTTCTCTGGGTCTTCACTGATCTTCATTCTGGGCTTTCCCCTCACCTCCACCAACTAATGCAAATAGATTAAGGATACCATTCCAATAACACAATATAGCAAACGAGTTCATGGTATTTAAATGGAACAGAGTAGAGCAGATTTGAATGCCTGTAATGTCATTTCAATATCAACTGTGTCTTTGTGCACCACCGTACTAATGAGGCAGATAATTTAATTACCTTGTACACACAACCAAGCGAGGGTTGTTTTGTGCAGGTGACCAGATGTGTTCCAACACCAACCACGTCGATCTCATTCTCCTGAAACAATTTTAAAACAGAGACATCAGTGACATGGTTGGAAATGCAGAAAAGAGTAAAAAAACACTTAAATAATTAATGATGAATTACTAATTTACCTGAGCTTTGTTGAGGTTCACCATGCTTTGCTCTGAGATGTTATTGGTCCCAACAATGATAAATGAATGGAAAGCAGTGATGGAAAAACTGCAGAGATGAAGCAAACCATGGTCATTTAAGCATTTAAGAGCTAATGCAGCACTGAATTACAATCCAACTGTGGGTTTTTAAACACATGGCACCTCACTCACTGCTCACTGCAGAGTCTGAAGACTCGACGGACCTCCACCGACTGCCTGCAGAGGTCCCCGCTATCCAGACGAACTCCCACAGGCCTGTAGCCCAGTTCACACAGGGCCAAGGCCACAGCGCAGAAGTTCACCAGACCACTGCTGAATTGCACGAATTTGCACGAGTTTGAAAGGTGGACAAAAAATACTTTAAGGCATGCGAGAAAGCAGTAAGTGATTCAAGCAAAGGACGCTACTACTTTTTCTAAGGTAGTAAGTAATTACTGTAATTGATTATATGGCATGCAATAATACATAGTCATACCGGGGAAAGGTTTTTCCATCTAGAAAACATATCATCTATGACATTATCATAACCGACTAGTTACTCAAGATCTATGTTAATTAACTTAGCAAAACGCAAGATTAAAATGATTAGATATTTACACTGGGTTCAGGAGGAAGAGAAATGTCCTATGCGGTTATGATTCTGCAGATTGTGGCAGCTCAAATGATAAACGCTTCCATATGAAACTTCCAAACTATTCACAGTTCCATTTAGTGGTATGTGGCTTTAAATTGAAAAACACTTGAGACACATTTCAACCGCGGTGAATCACTAATTACCAGTCAACACTGTAGCTATCAATCACAGGGAGGAAGTTCTGAGGGTAGGCGATGGCATAGGACAAGAAGGCGGCCAACTCGCCCTCTCTGATCTTCCCAGGTGTCGAGCCCAGAAGTTCACACACACGGCTCAACCAGCCCTTTGTCAAAGAAATGATGTCAACGGGATCTGGGTCCCCATTCACTGCCACCAGAGTCTGATTTGGAACAAATATCAGAGACACAACATAAAGGCTGAGCAGGGAAGTTGTTCATTGTTCACCCTTGCAGTATTCACAATATTGTTTCCCTCCACCCCCACACTTTTGTTGACAGAATAGTTTCCCAGAAATGGCTATATAAATATATGTAAATATGTAAATATATAAAAATATGAATAGGAAAGGATGAAAGGGAAAGCATATTCACCTTTGAGATGCTTAAACCATCAAAATGAAGTGACATGTTTGACCATTTGTATTGTGCAAACGACAAACAGAGTTACCAATAATGTTGAAGGTTTCTGAGCTGCAACTAAATTGACTAACCCGAATGGAAACTTTTGAATACTGCTAAAAATTCAAGTATTGCATACAAGTCTATCCGTATGTATCCTTAGTTGCTGTCTACCTTAAGTAGCCTATATTTAGTCAGAAACGTTACTAGAGAATAAGTCAGGGAAAACATTTTACTGGAAAAACATTGTACTGGATCAGCTACCAGTAATGCTTTGAGGGATAAAACACAAAACAACTTTTTTGTAGCCTGTGTATCGTTTCCACATAACAACCTAAAAAACGCAAACACACCACATTTGAGGAGCATGTGAATGCAGCATTCAACACCAATTAAATGAGGTTTTCAGAGGATTGGAATCAATTAAACATACTCACTTTTGGCCACACCTCCTCCAGGGTGGTAAATGAGGTAACATATGAGTGAGCCATGGTCCCTGTGACAGGGATCCCGAACAGGAATCCAGCCTGCACATTACTGGTGAGATCAAACCCTGAAAAAATGTCAGAACACATTCAGCCAGAGGAAAAATACATGAATTAACACAACCCCTAAAAATGATTTGTTTTGTTTTTATTCAAACTAGCTACTTGCAGCTCACGAGACCACATTGCAGAGTCATTTTAATGAAACATGACAACTGACATAACTGACTGATGGCGTTTGACTGGTTACACAATATTTACCTCCTATGTGTGTGTATCGTGATGCGGTGAGCCCTCCATCTGGTCCCTGAGCCCGCCTGAGGCCCATCTCCAGCAGCTTCCTCTTGGGACCGGCTGCCAGGCGGAAACGGGCTGCATTACTACACACCAAACTGAGAAGCAAAGAATGCCATGAAGACTTGTATGACTTCTGCCAAATTAAAAGCTTTTGTGGCTGGCTGACTGTTGGAGCCACTGTAACTTACAGGGGTGTAGCAAGGAGCTTAAAAAATGTAAAGGTCAAAGACTCAGCAGGAAAAGAAAGTGGAGGCAAATCGAATGGGCGGTTTTCTCTTTCATTCTATTTAATATATGATAATCACAAGCCTCTGTGGCATTATACTGAGAAAATGTTAAGGAACATTCAATGATGTTACTATTACACATATAATGCTTAAACACTGATGTGAGGTCAAACTGTGTGTGTGTGTGTGTCTGTGCATATTTGTGTGTGCGCAGTTACCTGGCGTAATTAACCAGACACAGTAAACTAGTCTCCAGCAGTTGAACCACAGCCAATGGACCGGCTACCTCAATCAGTGGCACCTGCAGGGGTTTCAGATATGCAGAACAATCAAGACACACCAACCCCGTACAGACCGAACCGCGCTACCCCCACCCAGTCCCACCCTGACGTCAGGCGGCTCACCCTGGCAAACACCACAGTGCCTTCTTGGATGGAACGGAGTGTGACGTCCGAGCAGTCCAGGCCTCGCAGGAACTCGAAGAACGCAGGGTCGGTGGCTTTGGGCAGGACCGAGCTCAGGAAATCCACATCTGGATCCAACAAAACACAACCCCATTACAGTAGCTGGATCACAATCCGTTAGGCCAACAACAGGGCATCCTTCTTCCTAAAAGTCACTGCACGCGTGCTCTTACACAAGCGCATGTTCTTCATGTGCCCTCTCACATGTCCCAATAATTACAGCCCCCCCACCCCACACAGGTTTGCAATGCTGGAACCAAATCTAATAACTTCCTGCACCTGTAATTGAATCCAGCAGTTGCCAGAACACGAAGTGGTGTGACTGAGGGGAGACTTACATTTTAAATGTCTAAAAGCTTGCTGGAGTACCTATAAATACTGTATATATTGAAGACATGGTAAAACACACCATAACTACTACATTGTAAATGTTATACTGGTACAAACTACTTTACAGACACATAAGGATTCCTTACTATAAGAAAAGTGTATAAATCACAAAAGTACACAACAAGCAAGATATATATACCCTTTATATCAGAGGTCTTTTTAAGATTTGAAAAAAAATGATAATTTAGATTTTATTTTCTAACCAATTTTTTTCCGCTGCAAAAGTAAATGTCTTTAAATACACTTTTACATGAGTCCACGCTATCATTGTAGCTATGTTTATAAATAGCTCAAGGCCCAGTTTAATATAAAACACAATTGTATACAATATATAGTAGGTGGTCCCTGCTCCATCTCTCTAACAGTTAAGGCCCAGTTAGGGCCCTGGCCTGAAAATGTTGAAGACCTCTGCTTTTATTTTCACACACACACACACACACACACACACACACACACACACCCACACCCACACCCACACCCACACACAGTGACTTATAGAATAGGTAGTCTGAAATAACTAACACTAACGCTTGTTGTTGGAGAGGAGCACTGTATTAATATCCCATGTTATAACAAAACTAAAAATAATCCCCCCTAAAAGATTCAATCTGTTATAAACATTACAATTGCTGTGTACAAACTACAAACTTCGACCATTAAAGTTACAAAAGGATTTAAGTTAAGGGGTGTGTCTGCAGCAGTTTAGATGGCCAGGGGCTTGTAACACAAAGACAGTTTGACATACTCAGGATACATTTGTGATTACTGCAAAAGAAAGAAAAATGCAATAAACGTACTGTAATTACGTACTGTCATTCCATATATTGCTGGAGGCTCCGAGAAAAACTGAAGAGAATCTTCAACAAACTCAACACCCCGGTTTACTTCAAACCCACCACAATCCAAGGCAGAAGCTGGTCCACCCCGAGGACAAAACAAACATTACACAAGCTGTCCCCTTACATCTCAAGGACGAAACCAAAAGTCTGAACCAGGTCAGAGTATAGCTTAATTATTATACGTCTTATTAGGTATTCATCCCAGGGGATATACTGTATACATGCACTTTCCCACCAGTTTGTTAGAACTGAATCTCTTGGATAGGAGGTGAAACGTCTTCAAGATTCTTTAACTAGTCCAGTTGCCTGTTTGGAAACAACCGTGATGATTATTGCGTGTGAAAGTTCAGAGATAAGACCGAGCTCCCCCTGCAATCCTCCCACAAAGGCTCGAGACGGGTGACACGTTTAGTGTTGCGCAACTGGATCGGTATGCTTAGAAGTAGTTCAGTGGGGGTGGGTTAGAAACAAAAAACAAAAAAAACACGCACACAAAAACGGTGTATGAATGACAGCGTGATGTATAACAACATCGTCTTCTAGTGGTTCGCAACAAACGCACACATTACTCACCCTCCTCTGTGAAGCGAAAGCTGCGCAGGAACAGCTGACAGTCCTGCAGACCGGCGAACAGCGTGAAGCCGCCGCCGAACGGGTTGTCGCGGAAGAAGAGCTCGAAGGCGGCGGGCTCGTTGTGCCGGCCGGCCCGCCAGTATGCGTACGCCATGGTGAACTGGTACATGTCGGTGAGCAGCGGCGGCACGCGCTCCCGGATCGAGCGCTCCATGAGTCGGCACGTGCTGCTGGACGGCTCTTCCATGTTCGAGTAAAGCCCCGGCTCCAGCCAGGTTTCGCGGATGCCGAGACCTCTGGGACTTGGAGTTCTCCAGGGCACCGCTGAGTCCTCCCCGAGAATGAGGCAGGATGTTCCAGGAAGTATAGGGGAGATGCATGTCACGTTTGTGTGCATGAGTGCGTGTGTTTACGCTGCTGCAGGGTGACACACATGACACACAAACATGATTTTTTAACGGCTGAATAGTACATGTTGTCCTCAACTTAACAACCTTTATTTCATTCAAAGCATAAACAAACACCAACTTAAGTTTCAGGGTAACGAATTGAGTTCATTTTACTTCAAGCAACAATAAAGAACAGGCATCAGCAGATAAAAATGATAAATGCCCCGAGGAAAGTATGTATTGAATTTAAAATAAACTTGAATGTTGCTATCATAAGCTTGACTATCAAAATCAACACATCATCATCTTTTTTAATGTGGCAATTTCTTCTGCGAAGTCACTTCAAAATAAACAATACTTTCAATTTTAAAGTAACTCATCTTCAGTTGTTCAAGGTTGTCGGAATAAGCACGCACACATCTTGATATCAGGCTCTGATACACACACATCTGCATTGTACACCCTGCCTCATCACTGTGGGGGACAACTCTGTCCAAGGCGTTATCAGTGACCAACCACATTGTGAGCACAAGTGTCCATGGGACCCACAGCCAATATAGCAACAGGTAATGATACTGTATGTGGATTAATGGGAAAATGTTTCGGTTTTCCCCATCGGTTTTGGTCACTATCCCAGGTCTCCTTTCTGCCTGCTGTCCTCTTGTGCTAAGGGGCATTCAGCAAGCTCATTGGTCAGTGTTTTCTTCTGTCCTCCCCAGATAAAATGTGTTGGCTGTCCGGATTGGCCCTCCTCTTGACCATAAACAAAGAACGGGCTGAGTTCGATCGCCAGAGCAGACCTGACCAGGCCTACGGCCCCTGAGCGCTCTGAGCAGGGGTGATACAGCCGTCCACTGATGGGATCCATGTACAGAGCCTCAGGGCGAAATGGGAAGGCCAGCTTTTCTGCGCCGCCACAGTACGACAGCAGCGCCTGGTCTCCCTGCAGCAGGTGGGTGAAAACCACGGGTCGATCATCGCAGCGCAGAAAGTTCCTCTCCCTCCCACACAGGGACAGGTAGGGGAAGTCCGCCTGATATCGCCCGCTCTGATTGGAGCGCAAACGATTGAAGAAGAAGACCAGGAACTTTATATCTGATGAATACAGAGACATGAACACCAGTCAAACTGCATCCAAGTCTGTTACAGATTCATATAAGATATGAGGTGAAGGAATTTCTCTGAGAGGGTTTAAATGTGTATTGTCCAAAATATAATAATTTCCTTGAGTCCAAGTGAACCTATGTAACAAATCTAAAGAAAAAACGACCACCACAAATAAAGTTGAACTCATCTCGTAGATAACTGCAGACCTGACATTTATCGAGGCAGTCAGAAGGTTATTCCTCTGGGATGTTTACAAGTCTCACAATGAAAGACTGAATCAAATCAAGAAGGGGACATTTTTATACGCCTACATTTCCAGAGATGCACGTGTCTGTTCATATATACCTTTGAAGCAGGTGACAAAGTTCTTCACTTTAGTGTCATCGAGGAACAGCTGTAAAGAAGTACAAAACACATCAACAAGTGACATGGGGATGTGGTGTTTAAAGGTATTAGTTTGGAGTGTGTGTGTGTGTGTGTGTGTGCGGCCTCTCACCTGTCCCTGGTGATCGATGTAGTAGAAGTACTCACGGATGCGTGGTTCTGGGCTCTGGCCCTGGATGTACGAGGCGGCGCTCCTGGAGGAGGTGAAGCCGGGCGGCAGGCAGCGAAGGGCGGCCAGACCTCTGCCGCCGAGAGCCGCAGTCCGGTGGAGCAGCATGTCCAAAGATAGGTGCCCGGACTTAAGACAGGGCAGAACACAGTGAAACTTAGGGTCACGGTAATGGAGGGAGAGGTGACTCAACTTCGCATGTTGTTGTTTACGGCTGCAGGTCTAACCCGGAACTGTTTTCCTGTGGAAAACAACACCGCTCTCTGACTGTCGCCACCTGCTGGACACTGAGGGTTATATCCTCGTCAGCGTCCTTCAGTTAAATAAACAGGATCCCGTCAGACATTTTACCTTTATCAAAACAATTACAGAAGATAAACATAGCAGTGAAAACTGGGTAACAGAGGGTTACATTTTTTTATATTTGTGCTGTGGAGTGATTATCCATATTACTTTCAAGCCATCCAAGAAAACCCGTGGTACAGGTTATATTGCCTTTACTTTACATAGACAGGTACAATAATAGCATGCATACCAAATTAAGTATTGACTCAAATATCTTACTAAATTTTACTTTTCCACACATGTACTGCTGCATCTCAAGAATTATATCCATTATCAAGTGTTCTGCTGATAACTCTCTATTTTACACAGTCTAAATACAGCTTATAATTTCTGTCAACCTAAATTGTGTTCAAATGGCTTATTTGAGGCAACCAACAGCCAAGGTATATATATTTGTTTTAACAAGACATGGCAGAGAAAAGTATCACATCCCCAGACTGGAAAAACAGCATCCAATATCAAAATTGCTGCAGATCAAATTCCTTTTGATTAAATAATCGATTAATCAAACCAGTACTGGTTGCCTGAATATAGCATGCCTATTCAGGAAATCCTTAAGATCCCTGAGATATAAACGATGAAAGACGTGAAAAAGGGGTAGTGTGAACACAGCAGCGCTCTTCATGTAAAACAGCAGCATTCAACAGCGATAATGCAGTTTGTAGGAGCATATGGATAACAACACACACACAAAGAGAGTGACCATAAATCACAGACTCCAGCGATGACCCCAACATCATCAGCGTCATCATCACCAGCAGATGTGACCAACCTCCTGCATTCCGGATCTACCTTTTTGCTCCTCCTCCTTCTGATCCGGGGTGGAGTCGTTGTTACCTGGACTCTGAGGGGCGAGGCTGCGCAATGTGTGGTTCCGTAATGGCGTTTTTCTAGTGGATCTTTGGAGTGTGTTTCTTGACTTCACAGTAGGTTTGTCTCACACGGGGAGCGATCAAACCGACCGTGGACCTCTGTCTTTTGTCGATTCAACGGTGTGTGTGTGTGTGTGTGCGTGCGTGTGTGTGACACACAAACCACGGAGCTCTGCTTCTGCTTTCCACTTGACGCGGATCTGTTAACCTGCTCTAATTGCAGCTCTTACTCAAAGCGTTAAAGATTAAGTTTCGATTTCTTTATTTTCACTGCAAAGTTTTGAGGTCTACTTTGCGCTTTGTCCATCACTAACCGCCTCCAGCTGGTGATCGCCGTATCAGAGACGGTTACGCGTCCTCACGTAAACAGTGTCAGGTGCCGTCCAGTTTTTGGAACTATTTCTGTGTGTCTAAAAGGCAATTCTAGTCTAATTAAAGTAAAGCAAATGCCCGCAACACTGCGTCAGTTGCTTCGTGGTTTATGCTTTTTTTTATAACATGATTACTTTTGTGGTGTTCAAAGGTTGCGCGTGTGTGTGTGTCCGCAGGAATGAGTCGTCCGCCCCGATCAGACCGGGGCCACCGAGAGAGGAATGGAGAGAACCACCGGGACCAACGGGGCCACCGGGAAAGGCACGGGGAGAACCACCGGGAGCACCGGGACTCGGATGACAGGTGACTGACTCACTGCAGTCTCCATCTGAGGCAGGCCGGGTCAACTCTGATCATAGGGAGGCCAACAAAACAAATGTGTCCTCACAACCAGAGGGCCACATTGTCACCATGCACTTACACCAGTAGGATATTATAACCTCAATGTTTAATGAGCCAACTATAGCGACTCATTTAATGAAAATAAATTACTATATACAGTCAATCAAAGTTGACTAATTTTGAACAAATTCGATTTTCGTAAATTGACTCACGGCTGCACAAGGTCAAGTGACTTGTACCATATTGGAGTATTTCCATTAAATCCCATTTTATACTCCTACACCAAGTACATTACACAGAGAAGTAATGAACCGCTCCTATTACACTTAAAGTAACAACATAATACATTGTTAAACAAGGACACTTTCTACAAACCAGGTCCAACTGCTCAGATTGCTTGATATAAATAATGTGAGTCAAAGAGGTTAAACTAAATTAGATATAAGAGAACATTTTAGTATCAGAACAGGTTTTTTGTTGTTTGTATTTATTCATATTGCTGATTAATTATATATATTTTGTTGACCATCTGGATGGGGATGATCCATAACATGTGTATTATCAATAAAAATAATAATGCATATAACAACATGTCAGTCGCAGGAGACGCTTCACTACAGAGCTATGTACTTTTACTGTTTATATACTTTACTTTCGATTTTTGTAAATACACATTTAAATACTAATTGTGCATTTAGTGTAAGATTGAAATGTACAACTTACTGTCAAAATGATGAGCCTATTTTTTCATTGCAAATGAGCTATATCCTAGAATTAAAATGAACAGTAATTATTACCTCATTGTTAACTCATGTGTGTGCAACAGGGCTTCCTCTCGACCTCCATACCTCCCCAGAGAAGCGGACCTGCCACCCAAACCTGTGCGGGTCGTTCCCCGAGTGGAGAGCAATGACTCCAAATGCACGAACATCTGCTCCAGGAGAGGTGAGTCAGGATCAGTGTATCTGGGTTAAATAAATTGAAAGCTCCTAGAAATTAAGATGCTACATCAGGGTGCAGACTGTGGTTTCAGTGCATTTCATTTACTCCTCCCTATATGAATACTGGACCAACCGGTTTTCTGGAATGAACTCATAGTTTAGTCTTAAGCAGGGAAACATGACCCATTGAGGAGGAAGAATGGTGAAAGCCAGGTACCAAAGTCTAATATGGACCTTGTTAATAAATAGTTGATCCTCATTAGTTTGGGGTCAGACCCTCAAATGCTTAATGTTACAGTTACACATAATTCCTAAGACATTTTCAGATCAGATTCTGCAGGTGGCCAAATGTGAGGCTGGCAATTTTTACTTTATTATTGCTATTTTTCTTAATTAACCATTAGCTCTTTAAAACTCAAGTTTCAAGATAAAGTGCATGGTTGTAATGGTTTGTAATGCCTCCTTGTATGGTTCCAGCAGACTGAAACCAGTTTCAGTTTACAAATAAAAATAGGGAATTCTCACAATCCACATTGTGGACATTTGTGTTTTTCAATATCTACAATTTATTTTTATATTATAGTGACTTATTTATATTTTTTATATGCAGATTCATCAATGTTGAACCAACATTGCTGATCGATAACTGTTGATTTTCTTACTCATCCGTTTCTCAGGCATCGTGCTGATCTGTTCTATTTTGACCAATGCCCTGGTGCTGATCTGTGTGATCGCAGCTCAGATGGTGACATCGGGCATGTCGTCTGCTGCTGCGACGGGTGGCTTCAACATCAACTCCAACTTCAACCTGCAGGGCACCGAGCTGCAGAAGGTACGAGACCTGGACATGCAGTACAGCCAGATGAGAGCGCCAGGCATCTATGGCGCTATTCCTTTTGCCCTGACCTTTGGGATCGTCTCGTTGTTGTTTGTGGTCGCCGGGAACAAGCCCCCCTACTTGATGTCAAGGAAGCTTCTGGTTGGAGCATTGTTGTTTCAGGCGGTGGGCGCTGTGGGGTATGTGGTGGCTGTTGGTCTCTACCTGCACTTCATCATAGGGGTCAACTCCACAGATGTGTGTAAGCAGCGGGAGAGGCTGTATGCACACAACGGCTACAGCTGGATGAGCTGCGACGTGAGTGGGGCGGATGCAGCCGTGGCTCTGTTTGGCCTCATCACGGCCATCCTGTACGCAGCCGGCACTGTGCTAACCATCAAGACCATCCGAGGCGTCAAGCGCTACCTTGAGGAGCGGAAACGCAGAGGGGTCGAGAGGCCGAGGGCCCCAATGAGGGCTGACACCACCTCTGTGTGAGGGGCGTTGACGAGGGTAGACATCTGGAGCATTGATCACAAAGGTTGATGGGATCAGCAATTCTGGCTCATGTGGGGGCTCAGTTGATCAGCGAGGAAAACCACCCACCTGCTGACATCAGGCAACCTCTGAGGATCAAATGAAAAAGTGTCAACGGACTGACCAATCAACTCACGGGAACAATTCATTCCCATACTTCTTTATCATAACGAACAAAAGTACTGTGTTCTAAGTGAATTTAGAAATAACAGTTTATTTTTTGCACACTACGGTCCTACGGAAAGGCCAGTCCCTGTTATTATCCACTGTGCATAGGAAGCCACATTTAAGTGATTTCTCAAACACTTAATGCTTTCTTTGGATATACAGTATTTGTGATGAGCTGTTTGTGTCGGATGAGGCTTTGAGAGTATTGCAACATGGTTTTTTAACTTACTACATACTACCATTAATTATCCTTTTTTTTTGAATGTGTCAGACTTAGGCTTTTATGATAGTTTTTATTTTTCTTTTCTACCGGAACTTAGCCATATGACTTGTTTTGGAGATTTTATCTACAACTACTGATTAAAGTTGCATCAATGTGACTCACCAGGACTGTTGATGTTCATGATGTTTGGGGAATGCAGCCTGCAGAGGGAGTCAGAGGTCTGAGCGGCTCTGTTGCTTTGCCCCTCTTTCCCCTTCGCAGGCTTCCTGCCAAAGGACCGCTGCTGTGTGTCCCCTCTGCTGTCACACAATGGACCACACGCGCGCACGCACAAACACACAGCAGTGATGTAACTGCTCGAATGTTCAGTCAAGACTTGGTTACTAACAAAAGAAGTTCTCCAGAGTGAGGTCAAGTTCTAATTTTACCATTTCGGTTAACCATCACAATGCAGTGATTGTATCACGGTCTTACACAAAACAAGGCAACATCACATAGGCTGAAAGACGTGAAAGTGTGTTGTGCAATGCCTGTGAAAGTGACAGTTCACCCAAAATTGACCAATCCATTTAAATCGTACATGATTTATGCTGCCTAACTTGAGAAATGTATGTGTCGGAAAGTTTTTAGGTAAACTAGCACTAAAATGATTATTTGATTGATCAGGTGAACTATTTTTCCAAAATTACACACATTCACTTGTAGTTGTACAGTTTTGGAGGAAATATTTGAATCCCCAGATTAACTATTTGGAAGGTAAAATGACATGGTGAATTTTGTCTGACCATTTAAATTCTGGGTACAAAGATTTGAAATAGAGAAGCAGTACACCACTCGTTGAATGTTTGTCTGTTTTCTGGCTAAAATGAGTTAACTGCAGGAAAGCATTCAGTCTCATTAAACTAGATTTGATTTGTATACTTTAAACAGTAAGGAAATAGAACTTAAATTTTGTTTTAAAAATAAGCCAGGTCTCCGTTGGTCTTTAGCACAAATGTCAAGAGGTTACATCTAAAAATCTTCACAAACATAAAAATATTTGCACCAAACAGAAGTCGACATGTGGTTATCTGAAAAGGTTTAATTTATGACATAGCAAAAGTAGCTCTTGTGCGATTTGCCATTGCAAAGAAGTCTGTAACACTGCTCAGAGAACATTTATTGCGCTGGTAATAACTGCAGGATCCTACCTGATCAGCATTTACTCACCACTTCAGCACCACTCTGAACTCTCAATTCCCCCAAGAACATAAACCCGGAAACCTCAGCCATCTGAAATAATCTTCTTTTTCTCTCAGAGAATATTAGTATGCTACAGTGACCAGGTCACTTGTAAGTATTAAACTCCTAAGAGTTAGTTAAACAGTTTTACTAACTCCGACAACTGTAAGGCCATCAGCCACGACAAATGGGAAGTCTGCTACTACACGAAAACAGAGCGGTGCATATCTCAAAGTACCATTTAACAAAGGATCTCGTGAATCTAATAGGAAGCATTTCAAATGCTCAAATTAAAGATGTGGTCAAACTAAATTACAGACGAAGATTTAATAAACACAACATGTTAAAAAAGTTGCATTGCATTTCAAGGGGCATAGAGTTACCAGTAGAAAAAAAAAGAAAATAACAAAAAGCAGAATGTAACAGTCTCTCTAGTCCATATCCATGTACAGTAAACCCTTTTTTTTTTTGGAAGGGCCAGTAAAAATGAGCCTAGTGCCAAGCATTGAGACCGATGGTCCTAACTCTGTGATTCTCACATCCAGGATGAGGAACCAGCTGCTGGGAACTGGGCCAGAAGTTAGAGGGGTGTGACGAAATAGTCAGCGGGTTTCTGGTAGCTGTGTGCTTGCTGGTTGTGCGTCTGCGTCTGCATCTGCTGTTGCTGCTGCTGGATGATCTGCCGGACTTCTTCCTCTAGCTCCGGTGGGATGATGAGCTGGTCGTCGGGGTCTGGTTGGGCGGGAGCATTGAAGTAGCCCCCCTGCTTCCTCACGGGGGCGTCTGCTGCTTCTTCTATGAGATCCTGGTTCCTGCCCTGGCAGGCGACAGAGCCGTTGGCTCGAGCCCTGCGGCCCAGAGACCCAGACCGAGAATCCCCGCTAAGGCAGGGAGAGGAGGGAGGCACGGGGGAAGGAGACTGGGAGGAGAAGGGAGACGGCGAGGGCTCGTTACGCGAGGCGACAGCGGGGGGAATGTTTGTGCTTGGCTGAGCGTGGCTGTGTATTTGGGATGCTGGGCAGTCGTGGCGGTGCCGGCAGTGGACGTCGGCTGCCACCTCCACGCGGCTGCCGTTAGAGAAGACGCCGGCTATAGGCTCCTCGTCCTCGCTGTCGAGCCCGTTGTCAGACAGCGCACCGGAGAACTGCCTCTGGAAGCTGCTTCCTCCACAGGCCAGCCTCCGCGCACCTGCTCGTCCCAGCTGGTTGAGGTGGGACGTCAGGGGCTCCGTCTGAGGCGGTGGCTCCTCTGACGACGCCGTGGATCCCACCTCGCTGCTCATTTCCGACGTGCTGAACTCGCTGCTGAGCTCGCTCGTCGTCCCTGAGGAAGTCGGTGGCAACGGTATGCCGCCGTCGCTGCTTAATAAGTAATGGTGTGTGCTGGTGTGAGGGCCCAGGCCGGGGCTGGGCGGTGGGGGTGGCGGCTCGCAGAAACAGCAGCTGTCTTCGGTAATGCTGAGCTGGACGACGATGGCGCTGAGGCTGTCGGAGCAGCCGTAACTCTGAGCCAGAGTCACCAGCTTTTTAGCAGCGGCAAGAGCGTCGGGGACATTCCTGACTGCCTCCACCGCTTCACTAGGAGACAGCATGTCCCACAATCCCTGACTGCCCAGGAGAAAGAACTCGTCCTGTGGAGTGAGTGTCACCGTGGAGACATGGGGTTGAGGGGTCACAGATGGGCACAGGAAGGAGTAGCCCATTATTCTAGTGGAGTCAGTTACCCCACTGACTTTGTTATCCTGCAAAATCAAAACAAACCATTTTACATCGTCCTTTATTTAAATAGCCCATATTCACAAATAACAATTAGACACATAGGGCTTCACAGTCTGTACGATGTGTGACATCCTCTTCCCCTAACCCGAAAAAAAAAAGGTTCGGGAAAAACTGCTGAAAAACCCTTTTAGCAGAAAGAAAAAGTGAGGGACTCCTCTCCCATGATGGAAAGAAGTGTGGAAGAACAAGGGAAATAAAGGGCAGTCATATTGTTTCTCTGATGCAAAACTAAGGCTGAAATGCATGTATTATTATTATTATTATTATTATTATTATTATTATTATTATTATTATTATTATTATTATTATTAGGTAATCTGAGTGTTAAAGTGATTAGGATTTTCACTTTTCTTAAAAGTTTTCTAATTTTTGTCTATATGGAAAAACTTGGCTGGGTTACAAAAGCTAACAAATCCTACAAAAATCTACTCCAGAACATGTTGAACTTCCGTGTTTGCAAACAAGTAACGCACTGGTCACCCACAAGCTAAGGTAAAGTAAAGATGGCAACCAGAAGAGGCCTCACATCTGAGTGACTGAGAGTGTTGAGGATTTTTGCTTAAGTCAAATTATATTCACTTGCTGTGGATCGATAGATCTATGACTCAATTAACTTTTGTAGAGCTATAGCACATAAAACACGAATGAACATAATCTGTTTTTACCTCTGTGATAACGGAGTTATGCTGTCGAACCCTCTGGTACTCCGGCTCTTCTTTGACAGTGTGTGTGGTGGAGAGCTGCACGGCTTTGCCGTCTCTGCACAAAACAGCCTGGCACCTGCCTACGTTGGCGGCCTTCAGAGTGAAGCAGCCGCTGTGCTCACCGGGAGCCACCGGATCGTGACTGATGTGGCACAAAGCTGCCGCACCACCCATCCTCTGGCCTGCTGTGCCCAGCTTCCTGCAGCGGAGAAACAAGGAAATGTCACACAGTGTGTAATAACCATCATGTGTGATTATGTGTTCTTCATTCTTCGTTTTTGGTAACTGTCCTTACCTCTGCATGGTGAGAAAAGTGTTGGTCATGTAATCCTCCTGCCTATGGCCCCGGTGAAGCTCCTCTGCCAGAACATCTCCCATGGTGCACTGCAGCAGGTAAGGCACCTCAACATTCCTGTCTCCATCAAAAACTCCATATAGAGCTTCACGAATCCCACAGAAACTGTCCAGGGCCAGAGCAGCCACACAGAGCCTGAGGACAGCAAATAAGAATAACCATAAGTTATCTATGTGTAATGTAGACAATTCTCCCAGGAAATATCAATAATCAACAGCTCAATCTTTATCTCACTGTCTTAATTTACCTGTCAAATTTGATCAGAACGCAGCAGCAACACTGCATTTTAAATGTTGGTTGTGAATAATTACAGCTCAGACTATCCATGGTTTGGTTAGCATGTGTATTTCAGCTCATATGAACTCTATAGGAAAATTGAGTTCCGTCACATTGGACCAGTGAAATTGGCGAACGGGTTAAGGTGGACCAATAAAACTGTTTACATTCAATCTAGCGCGCTCTCACTGAATTATTCTGATCAGTAATTTTTCCATGCACACACCCTCATCATGGCAAAGACACAGAAAAATGCATAGGATGCAGCTTTCAAGTTGAAGGCGACCAGCTGTGATTCCCGGGGGTACAACAACGTTTTTGCAGCCACTCGACATCGGTGTAAATCGCGCATTTAAGGTGGCGCTCAGGGTTGAGTGGGATGAAAGTGACAAGAGCGACAATGAAAACGAGGCTGAGCGAACATCGGATGAAGCAATTCATCCGAGGCTGTTCAACTCCAACACCGAATGAGATGAGTTCAGTGCGCAGGAGGGGGAAGATAGGGACCAATGACTTTCTTGGTTTACTACCGTTTATTGATTTATTTTTGTTACAAGCCGTGTTAGAGGCATTGTCTTTTCGTCAAAGCCGCAGGTGTAGACACCTGCGTCTTATAAAAATGTGCGGCTTATACACGTTCAAAATCAATATTTTTTGTAATTCAGTAGGTGCGGCTGATATTTAGGTGCGCTTAATAGTCTGGAAGTTGCGGTACTTGTGTTCTCATAGACCATCAAGATCAATAAAACACATGAATTCCAATAGAGGTAAAATGCTGATGAGTAGAAGGATGGAAACGGATACAGATGGAGGAAGACTGACTTGTTTTTGACTCCAGAGGCCTCAGTGTAGCCATGGCTCCAGACTGCAGGGGCCCCATGGCTCTCGCTCACACATGTAGCAGAAGGAGATGGATCTACTCTGAAACATCGAATGTTACTGCAGAGGGAAAGAGGAAAGCAGGAGAATGGAAAAAAAAATGTCAGCTTGTTGGTTTTGTAATTTAAACACTGCGGTGTGTTTATGTTTGAAGCTCTTACTTGAGGAGTTCCAGGCTTTTGTGGTCCAGGTTGAGGCGAGGATTTCCTGTGAGGTCCAGCTCCTGGAGCTTTGGAGGAAGCGTCTCTGGCAAGGTCACATCGGTCAGCTCGTTGCAGCTCAGGTCTACACACTGAAGCAGAAAAGACAGAAGGGGGGGGGGGGGGGGTTAACAAGGGCTGAGAATTGAAGGAACTAAAATTCAACAAAAGACCCTTGTTCATCCTAAATGTTTGATCATATTAAAACATTTAAATGATCAAATAAAGATAAAACAAATTCTTTTTTTTTTCCTATAAAGAATAATTATGAGGAATATCAGACGAATTGAATGATTTATCATGTTTTCTTAAATACTTGATTCAAAATAAAAGTAATTAGGTTGGTTCTTCTTTAACTCCAGCTGAATGCATGTTTATTTTTGTGTTTCTGAATTACTTTGTGTCCTCTGCTTGTTTGTTTGAAAGACCTTACAGACATACAGACATATATACTTTTGCGGTTCTCAATTCAGTTCAGTTCATTAAATCAATGCAATATCCAGACAAAACCAATGTTGAAAACGTGTTTACTGGAATGTATTACACTCAGATTGAAATCATAATTTAGGTTCAGAGAATGTTGGGGATGAAGTTGTTACCAGGAGATTTCAAAAGATTTCATGATCTGGCCCAAACCAGTAAAGAAGGGCACAGAAGTAGAAAGGAGGACAATAAGTTAGGGGGACAGAGGGAGCATTATTGGACCAGCATGAGGTCAAGGTTTAATTTCCTAATTTCCACAAACAATTCCATATAGCTCCACAAGAGTTAATACGGGTGTCAGCCTTGTTTCAAGCCCTGGAGGACCATCACAGCTGAAAGAAAGCCTACACTACCTGTGTGTGTGGGACCTACCTTGATCTCAGGCAGCGCGAGGACCTCAGGAAACGTGTTGATGCAGTTGGAGTGGGCCGAGAGTGTGTGAATGCGCTGGCAGCTGAGGATGGTGGTGGGCACTGCCTTCAGCCTGTTGCCACTCAGGTCTAGCTCCTCCAGCTGTTCCAGTCGGGCCAGTTTACTGCAGGAGGCGAAGGCAGAGTTATGTCAGAGCCCTGGTACCGCACTTTATTTTTGGGAACCACATTTGTCAAACTCAACTCTCTCGTGACCTACACCTACATCTGAAGTACGCCTGTGACTGGATGAGAACATAAAATGCAGCATCTTTTCAGAATTAGGACACTGAATTGACCTTCAATGCGGCCGTGTCAAGGTATTCAACTGTCATCTAAATGTAGTTACCAGACATGAAGATATTGTTCATATGCGGTTCTACATCATACCTGGCAGTGAAGGTCTGTAGCTGGTTGTATGCGAGGTGAAGCACCCTAAGGTGGCAGTGTCCAGTCAGGAGAGGGACACACTTGTCTGTCAGGTTGTTATTGGTCACAAAGAGCTCCTCCAAGCCGCTGCAGCTGTCCTCTGATAGGCTGGCTGCAGGGAGATTCTCCAGCTGATTGGCTGACAGGTTTAGGTATCGCAGGCTGTGAGAAATCCCAACAGATAAATCAAAGTTTGCCAAATGCATTGACAAAAAAAAAGAGGGAGGAAAATTACAATCGAGAAAAAGACAATTGATTTCATTGTGTCCACCTCTGTGCTTTCACGAACAAGTTGTGTGGGAGCTCAGTCAGATAGTTGTGCTGGAGGTCAAGGACCTGTAGTTGTGATCTCTCCAGCCTCTCAGGCAGCCGACGCACTCCATTCCAGCCAGCCAGTAGCTTTCTCAAGCTCCCACTGGAAAGCAGCCTACAAAACAAATAATATGGCAAGCTCAGGGTGTGTGTGGACACTGTAAATCTGTCAGTGAGAACAGCTCCGTTTTACCCTGAGGAAGACACAGACAAGTGCACAAAGCATCCTTTCCACAGAGGTTCAGTAAGTACACCTTATGTTAATTCTTGAACAGCTGGGAGGAGAGTGCTTGACTTTAAGGTAAGAGTAAATGAAGTGCTTCATGTAAACTGAATTATAATTATAATAGATGATCTCATCGTATATGCCCCCAAAAAGCCTATTATTACAACGTTTGTGTGGAAGCCATTTAGGGACAAGAGTTACCTTTTTAATTGTTCAATGGTAGATGCTCCCTAAAGCTGTGTACAGACAAAACAGAAAATAGCTCGGCACCGGTATATGTGTGTTGCTCCAGGTATAGAGCACAAGCGCTCCTAAATAAAAGATAATGATTTTATAATGACGTTATAACAATTAACGCTGGATTATCCTACCATGGGGCAACTACAACTCATGACAACTAACGATATATTCTCTATTTTAAGGGATAGTTAAACAGTCATTCATTTTACTTGGTTCTCTTCTTAAATGGCGTGACATTTTTCATCTGCGCAAAAGACATGTATTCAGCTGGTGTTTGGCTGCAGCTGAGTCAGACTTTCAGATTTGAGTGTTATACCACTAACATGGCATTTAAAACATGTTGTTAGTTGGCCTCATTATAGTAACTAAAAATATCAGCTCTTGCCTCCAAGCAGCCTTACACCCCTCCCCTGAACTTGGTAACGATCTGACTTATCCTCCAGCACCATCACCACACAAAACGTTCAATTTGTGAGTTGTAAAACCAATGACATTCCCAGGTGTATATTGTGTTTGGTGCTAATTAGAAAATGCCACTGAACTCTGGTGAACATCCATCCTGCTAAACGCTTACCGTACGGGCAGTTCAGTTACACAGTTATGACTGATGTCCAACATCTCCAGTCTGCTGCTCTCACACACCCAGTCAGGGACACCCCCCATCTCGTTCCTTCAAGAAAACAAACACAGTCAGTCAAATCGTCCACACTGTAAAAAGGACAGCCATGTGTTCATGGTGCGTCTTCATACCAGGACAAATCCAGAAGTGTCAGATTCTCTGGCACAGGCTGGACCTCCAACAGCTTCAGCTCTACAAGCACAACATGCACAGCTCTTTATAATCTCAGTTTGTGGATGTGTGTGTATGGTTAATGTACAACCATCTCTGCAGCAAACAGCTAGTGTCTGTACCATTATGTGCAGCATGCAGGCTCTTGAGGGCATGGCCACTGACTCTGAGGAGGGACAAAGTGTTTCTGTCACAGCGGAGGAGCTCCAGCCTACTCAGAGACCTGACATCCAGCTCCTCCAGACCAGTATCCCTCAGGTCGAGGTGAATGACGTGGGCCAGATGCTCCGAGTCTCCCACTGTCACCTTTTGAATATGGTTCAATCTGTACAAGACAGAGCATGGACAAAATGGAATGGGTCACAATTAATTCAAGAATTTTGTAACTCACCTTTTTCCCTGCACCAGCAGAAATAAGTTAAGCCTTGAACGTCAATACATTCAATTCCTACAGGTTCCAAAAGGTCTGTTGATGACTTAAACAAATCCTCTTTCTTTACAAAGGCCTTTTTTTTATAATATTACAGTGTTTCCCATTAAATGATTACACTTTATTATAATGTTCACACCAAAGTCCCAAAATGAATCAACAATCAAAAATATAAAATATCTGTGTGCAGTGCTATTTGCCTTGTCTTTTTGCAATTTTGCTCATTCACGCTAATGAGAGAATTGTCCATGCGGACAATGCACACCCATGCATAGTTTTAGCTAGATATGTGCTGGTACCCATGAGGTCTGTGTAAGTCTGTGTAAACGTTACACAGGTTCTGACAGCAAACTGTGTGTGCGTGCAAGTGAACCCCCACTATTCCCATAGATTATATCAGTTTTGTGGGAAACAACGATGCTTTACTTTAATATCAGAAACACAGGGATGTTGCATTATTTATATATCCGGACCAATTTGTAAATGTATGTTTTAAAAATGATTGAATTTAAATGATTTTGAAATCTCCACGGCTAAAGGACCTAGACAGGCAGTGATGTCGAGATCTAGAGCACATTTTTCCTGCAACATGTAGGAACGTGTTTCAGCTGAGCTTTGTTCTAATGTTACTTCTGTAAATGTCAGTACCTATGAGGATATTCTTACCTCAGATCTATGTGGTGAGCAGGGAGCCACTGCAGTCCGGCCATGTCCAGCACAGAGAGCTGGTTCCCTGCCAGACAGAGTTTCTCCAGGCCTCGGAGCTTCTCCAGGAGGGCAGGGACACTGTTGAAATAGTTGAAGGACAAGCCGAGGTAGGTCAGGCCCTCCAGAGAACCCAGCTCTGCAGGCAGCGATCTCAGGAGGTTGCTGTCCAGGAGAAGCGTCTGAAGACTGTCACGGAACAAAGGGTTTGTTAAAGGGGAAGATATTTTGAGGCTGAGAATGGTGAAAAGTCAAAAGTCCATCTCCCAGAGGAAATTGTATTTTAAAATAATACGTATGACGATATCATTAGGGGTGAGTAAAGGCAATAACAGAACAAATCAGACCATGGCTTTCCATCTTGAGCTTTTAAATTGAACTCACAGGGGCCTGATACACCACTACTGGTTACTGTAAAATACTTTTTCTGGAGCATTATTTCTCTTGCTTTGTGCTTTTTTTTCCTGACAACACGGGTTCTTTAAGTTTAACAACAAATAAATCATATTCTTGGTGAACTTACGTAGACAGAGTCTGTTCAGTGGCTGCTGAAGGAAACACAACATCAAGCCATGTCTAACTAAGTACAGGTCGCTGAGGACAAATTTTACTGCAGGGTGAACACCTGCAAATTCATCATCGTCCTCATCATCATCATCATCAATAACACTAGCCCTATGGCTGCCATGCTTTTCCAGAGCACTTACTTTTGCATGGTCCCTACTTCTGCAGGCACTGACGACAGGAAATTTCCAGACAAGTTGAGCTCCGAAAGTGAGGTCATGTCACACAAAGCCAGAGGAAACTCGGACAATGAGTTATTTGACAGACTGAGGCTTCTCAGTTTACAAAACCTAAAGAGAAGGTTAGAGGAACAGGAACAATCATTATTAATGTTTCAGTGCTATAATAAGACTGTATCACAAACAAGGGAAATAACCAGGGAGGACCCTTGCACAACGTCTTAAAGGTTACTTAAGGTACTATTTAAAGCTAAATGTTTACATGGCTCAAGGCTTTCACCATAACAATGCAGCATGCGGTTCAGGTGTGAGTGCGTGTTTGTGGTCTATACAAACCTGGCTCTACAAGACAGATCTGGGTAAATAAATACATTGGAAAATGCATACCAATAACACCAATAAATAAACAAATAAAATATAGTACACAGAGAGAATGGGGAATTATTTCAGTTTTCTTTTTTGGTTTCAGGAATGTTCTGCCGGCTATGTAGGCAACACATAAGCCGCAAACCTAGGGGTAAGACTGAAGTTCAGATAGCTGTCACGTCCAAAGGCTAACCCAGACCGCCTGAGAAGCATATGTTTATGCTTTATAAAATATACATTATGTAGATTTTTTTCTGATCATATACACAACTTGGACACAACATTTTTGTTTGTGTGTATGTTGTGTCCAAGAGCCACTATCCACAGACTTTATCTTACAACATGTGCCATTGTGCGTTGGATCATTAAACGGTGTGTATAAATTAGTGCTGGGCAACGATTATTATTATTATTTTTTTTTTTTAATAATCGAGATTAATCCCATTATATCCAACGATTAATTGCATTGTTATGCAAAAATGTAGAGAATTTATTTATACAAAATTAATGTATTGCTCACTTCTATTTAGTATGTAAGTCGTTTGAACAAAAGTGCAGTATCACTTCTAAATCTCAACATAAACATTCATCAAAAGAAAGATAAAACTAGCACATACTGAGCAGCAGAAATGTATTCATCAGTCTTCTTTTTTTCCTAAAATACACATTTCTCTTTTATCAGGGAGCAGCATAAACAGTCTATGTTCAGTAGCAAATGTCTCTGTTAGAGCAGTGGTTCTCGACTGGTGGGTGGTTTGGAGTGGTTCGTGGGATAATTTTTAGGACACAGTAATTAATGTCTCTTTTCAGGACCTGCTTTTTCATCTGTAGGAATTAGACAAAAGAGCAGCCATAAATATGCCAGATAACAAAGTCAAAGCATGCACTATAATATTTTTAGTGGCTAGAGAACCACAGGCTCAACAGCAAGAGCCTGAACAGACCAACATTTCTTTGTCTACACGCACATTGTGCCTACCTAGAAAAGTCTGATCCCACAAAACCATTTTCATGCTGTTTTGATCTGTACTGGAGGTAAAAACAGGCCCCCCTTCAAATCTCCTCTTCCTCTGACTGAAAACAGCAAAAATGTGAATCACAGCCGGCAACATCTGGTCCGAAGAGTGACTGACCTAACCCACTTTCTGTGTCATCCGTTTCTTGATTACCAGCTGTATAAATGAACAAATGATTCCCAGCAAACGCAGACCTTACTTAGAACGTGCTCAGGTACGTTAGTGGCCATATTTAGTGACCCATTTTTATTATCAGTCCTAAAAATGCAACGATGGGTTAATTTGGATTTTAGTTTTGCTGACTTTGTGTGGATTTTATCAGTATGGGCTCTGATCCAATATAATCCTTTCTTTTACATCTGGCGTTATTAAAAAGAACAATTGACAACACACAGAAAAGATGAACAAGCAGTATGAAATGGCTGCTTGGATAATATAGCTGCAGTGAAAAAATAGCAGTCTAACAGCTTCTCATAATGTGCGCAATGTGAGCATTTTATGAAGGGGTAAAACTCAGATCTGAATACACATTTAACGTGATAAACATACGCTAAAAGAATACAGTGAGTTTACTCAATGCAATACAGACAAAACGGAGCAGAATGAAGATTTTTTCTTATATATTTAATATGTAATAATAAGATATATTTAGTTTGTTTAATTAGATAGAAAAGGCTCAAATTTAGAGACAACAATTTCAATATTGTTCCGAGGGACTTGCCTTACAGGCCCTCATTGGACTGAGATGTCAGCGACTAATTTGACAATGAAAACTAGGAAAAGCACTGTGCCCCAGAGGTCAGACGGCTGATGTCAAATCTCTGAACAGCACTGCAGCTAGTTTTTAATCTTCCGAACCACAGAGTCACACGCACGTCATCTGTAATTTGATCTTTACACCATATGGTAAGCTTACCAACACAGAAAGAGCCACCAAGGGACATTCCCGCATCCACAAGTGAGCATAACAAAGAGGAGGAAAATAGTGCTTTCATCTGCCAGCTTCTCCTGTTGCTCTGCTCGAAAGCACACAGGATTGTGGTACACTGTTTGAGTGAGGTGTGGCGATAATAGAAACTCACCTGGTGAGTGCTGGAACACCTTTGTGAGGGGACATGAAGTTGTTTTTGAGATTGAGGTGGATGAGGTCCTGGCTGTAGAACAGCTGAGCAGGCAGCTCCTCCAGGCTACAGCATGACAGGTCAACTGAGTTCACCCTCTGCGACACAATCTGACACAGCAAAGAATGGGAAAGACAACACGAGCATGAGCGACATCTGAGGCAGATGAGTAAAATGTCAATGCGATACATCAACCCTCAACTTAAATCAGGAATAATTGTAGAAAGGGATACAAGGACATCGATAATTTAAATCTTAATATACCTTTGAGGCAGTCCTGTGCCACCGAAGATGTTCAGTGTAGGAGTCGTAGCTGATATAGTAAGTCTGACCCTGAGGACCGGCTGAGCTGAAAGCCAAACAGTGGCTGTGTCTTTTCACCTCCTCCACCTGCAGCACAAAACATGTTCTTCGTTTCCACACTCGGATAAGATAAAAAATAACATGTAACGGAGTGATTGTATTGGTGTATTGGTGGCCAACTCTCTATACTATCCTGTGCGCTTGAAACCAAGTCATAAAAATATTGTATTGAGAATGTTTTCTGATAGAGCTGTGATTTCCGCTCTGTTCTAATAATCCCAGATAGCAGTGAACACACATGAAGAGTCTGATCCACTGAGAGGCTGAAATCACTTCAGTTGCACAGAGAGCCTCCCTGCTGCCTCCTTCTTACACACAGGACAAACCAACTTTTGAGTAAGGGTATCAAACCTCAATACTTTCTTCTTATGCGCAATGTGAGCATTTCATGAGGGGGTGAGCTCAGATCTGAATACACATTTGATAAGAGACCTGATAAACATTCAATAAACTGAATACGGTCACTGTCACTGAATGAATGTACTCAATGCAGTGCAGACAAACCTGAGCAGCACACTTTTTTTTTATTATTATATGATAAATACTATACTACTTTACTATAGGTGTGAGGGTGCAGCACATTTTTGTGTATAAAGTTCACGGACAACAAAAGCAGACTTGCAACAATAACTGAAACTGGTAAACTTTCCATGCACTATCAAAGGAAACACAACTTGCTTCTTCTTAACTGTGCCTCTGAGTTTAGAAGTGGGTTTCTAATGCAACACGCTTGTCATTTTGGAATGTGTTGTGTACATCTGAAGCATGCGAGTTCTTAAACTGACTATGTATTTCATTTTGTGCACTTTGTTGGGATTTTTTATTTATTTACTGTGTTTGGTCTATTTGCATTAGCATTTTATCACAAGTTGTAATGCATTGACCTCTCAGCATTATGGTGTATAGGCTGTGTATTACGTATTAAGTGAGTCATCTGTCAGCACCCACTGTAAACAAAGGCCTGGCGAGCTTTGCGAATTTCGTGGCTGCACAACCTAGTGCAGCAGGAGCTAACACAGCTGCATCAGGACGTGAACAACCTCAAAAGAAAACAGTGTGCACGGATCCACAAAGAGAGATTTACCGTAATTTCTGGACAATAAGTGGCTACTTTTTTCCCACGCTTTGAACCTTGCGGCTTAAACAATGACGCTGCTAATATATGGATATTTTTGGAAGATTGAGTTCCGTCACATTAGTGAAATTGCCAAACGGGTTAAGGTGGACCAATGAAACTCCCACTGAATCATTCTAATCAGTAATTTTTCCATGCACACAACCTCATCATGGCAAAGACACTGAGAAATGCATAGGATGCAGCTTTCAAGTTGAAGGCGACCAGCATTCCTGGGGGTACAACAACGTTTTTGCAGCCACTCGACATCAGTGTAAATCACGCATTTAAGGTGGCGCTCTGTGTTGAGTGGGTTGAAAGTGACGAGAGCGACAATGAAAACGAGGCCGAGAAAACATCGGATGAAGCAATTCATCCGAGGCTGTCATACTCCGAAACCAAATGAGTTGACTTTGGTGGTTTCAGTGCGCAGGAGGGGGCAGATAGTGACCAATGACTTTCTTGGTATACTACCGTTTATTGATTTATTTTTGTTACAAGCCGTGTTACAGGCATTGTCTTTCGTTAAAGCCTGAGTAAATGTCATTTGTTTCAATGTAGATACCTGCGGCTTATAGACATGTGCGACGTATACATGTTGAAAATAAATATATATTTTTTTTATTCAGTGGGTGCGGCTTATATTTAGGTGTGCTTAATAGTCCGGAAGTTACGGTAGTCTCTTTAAGGCTGATACACAGGTACAGAATACTTGCTTTGCATGTTTATGAAAACACTTTATCGTGTACCTTTCCTGCGATGAGGGGGAGGATGTGCATCTTGCCAGTGTGGGCATGTTTCACAGAGGAGACAATGAGGCAGGTTCCACTCAGTGTGACCTGACGCTTCGACCAGCGGTTCACTGGCAGCGCCAGCTTCCCTTTGCGAACATTGAACACGCCTGAAAGCTGCACGCGCTCAGAACCACCCACACTGCGAGGCTTACCTAGAAAGAAAGAGACACAAGCTTGTTATGGGACATTGCTGATGATCTTTTATTAGGCGATTATATTATATATATAATATATATATACTGTATATATATAGACAATATATTAGAGATTTCTTTTAAGCTCTGTGAGATTTTGTGAATCAACTCTCACACTGGGTTACTCTTTCAGAGCGTGTGCTCGACAAAGAGCTGTGTGGTTATGTAAGAGAATTGAAGCCAATAGCCCGAGGGCTGAGAGAGTGAGCAGTCACTCAGGCGTGATTTGTTACATCTCTGGCATAAATAGCAGCCACAGTTAGTTTTGAAGACACATGGCAATGTAACATAGCGATTGTATTTGTTTTTGGAATAATAATTGCCAACAGCTTAGATAACCCCATTTAAGTTCAACTTGTAAAGCAAAACTGATTAAGATATACAGTGGCTTCTTCCCCTGTTTATTTGGGACCAAGAATGTCTATGACTTATTCAACTGATGTTACGCTTTTTACTAGTTATTCCAGAGTAGAGCATCTGCCATCAAGTAGGCTCTTTTTCTGAGCTTTGAACAGTACAAAAAGGAACCGTGAGTCTTGAACATTCCCACAACAATGATGTCAGAAAATGTAAGTAAAGGTACGATGGGAAGAAACTTGGGATAAATACGCATTTGGTTGAGACTAACTAAACCAAGTGAGTGAAAACCTCCACATAGATGATGGTGATTTCATACAATAATTACACGTGACAAAAAAAAAACATTTTGATTTCTTCTACCATCAGGATTGGACAATTACATGACTGATGGAGCCAATCAACCCGAAAACACCCTATTTCAAAATAAACAGAAATTTGGAATGTGTATTGTATGCGAGTCCACCCTTCCCTGGGCGGAGCAGGCGAGATGCAGCGTATTATACATGCCCCTTCCTTCCGTGTATTTCTCTCACTGTGGAACATCCTGTCAGCCAATAGCCATTTCCTGTTTGTGATGCAACAAAACTTGTATGCGCATCTTGTCCTTGACGAGCTTAAAGTCCCTGAAAGCACTGAGTGTCTGGCTCCAGTAGGAAAAATATGACCTGACAAGTTAATCAACAGCAAACACAGTCCCTTTTTGTTAGTTTGCTTAGTTTAAATGAAATAGGGCACTTGTGTATGATTCACTGCAGGAATGTTCTTGTATTTTAAAGTATTAAGCAGCATTTATCAGATGAATCAATTCGCAATTCAACAGAAAATGAATCCAAAGCTATTTTAAGCATTCAGTTTTGAATTCATAGAACATGTGAGATCAATGTTGAATGAAATGTATGCTCTTGTACTGTCTATCTCTGCTGCTGCTGCTGCAATGCCATAAATTTCCCCTCTCTGGGAAAGTAAAGGAATATCTTATCCTATCTGTTCCATATCTCAGCGCATTTCCTTTCGGGCTACAGAGTCTTCTAGTTGCCACTGAATTACATACAATTTCCTCTAAACTTCAGATTACCTTCTATATAGTTTGTAAAGCAATTTCCATTGGCATTAGTGGAACATAACGGTGACAGCAGTGACCTCTGGATGCTGCAGTACCAGGATGAATGAGTCTGCTGCTGCGACTATGTCTGGGAGAAACACTGAGGAGGTGAAATCTGAGTTCCACTAAGGTCGCCTTTCTTTTACTGTCAGCACAGTATGAGTGTGTGCGCGTGTGTGCACGTGTGCGTGTGTATGTGTGCGCGAGTGCGTGCCTTCCTACAATTCATACCGCATGCACAGAGAGAACAGTATAGCAGTATGGGGTGGAACAATAATACTGCATTGTAAATTAATAGACCATTTTACTTGGTTTTCTTTTTCAAAGTAACAGTCAGGGGAAAAATGAAATAAATCAGTTGGAAAGGTCTAATTGAAATGTGCTTACTTTAAAAAGGTTACAAACCAAAAAGCAATGTTTTTGCAGCGGATGACCTATGCCAAATTGTTTCCAGTGTGTATCACTGGAATAACTTTTGTTAACCACACCACTTCTATTCTGTGATGGTTCCTGTCACGCTAATAGCACTTCCACATTGCCATCATGATACATACCAACCACAAACTGCTTATTTCATGGATGTGTGTTTGTCCACAGTAGCTAGAAAAGGCCCCTGCTCTCAGCAGCATAACTCTATGTCATGTTTTTGCTCTCAGCAGCATAACTCTATGTCATGTTTTGTTCCTCTGTCATGTAACTGTGGGAGCCAGGAGCTAGGAGGTGGAGGCCACGGTGGGAAGGGAAGACGCCCAAAATATTTGTCCAGCTTCTTGTGT
The DNA here is from genome assembly GCA_016785305.1 of Colistium nudipinnis. Lineage (NCBI taxonomy): Eukaryota > Metazoa > Chordata > Actinopteri > Pleuronectiformes > Rhombosoleidae > Colistium > Colistium nudipinnis. The sequence continues at coordinate 2,305,416 of JAFBJU010000331.1, read as the reverse complement.
AAAAATTTCAGGCTGCTTTACCAATGTTGAAGAACGAGAATAGAAGTGCACCTATTAGTTGTTTAATCAACCCAAAATCAATCTGCTACAGATTATGCATATATATCTTTGGGTTGGGGACTGTATATCAAGATTTGTAGATTAAAAAGCAAAATATCACAATCACCAGTTGCATTCCCAATTTAGTATATCTCTGGGTTAATGGTTTCTTCTCCAATATCAAAAATCATTAGGGAGATTGATTTTCCTCTGTCATCACAACATGTGCTGCAGCTCCTTAATCCCCTTTTTTGCCAAGGGTGTAAAAACAAGGTCAAAAACTATATTCAGTGCTAATCCAAAAAGAGATCATGGACATGTTTACATCCTCTTACACTGTTTGTCAGAAAAACAGGATGATTATCATGAACAACAACAGGGCAAGAAGGGGAACTGCAACTATAAAGCCCAATGTTTTTGGAATCAGGTGTTTCAAAAGATCACACCTGTCACCTCCAGATGTGTCTCTCTACAGGATTACACACAGAGTTGTTTGGGTTGTGTTTACAGGCAAAACACTGGGTATTGTCCAGAAAGGACAATTGCATACACTCGTTTAACAGTTTGACTGACCAAACACAATGACAGCACTCATGGTACACTCGGAATGGATGAACAATGAATGGGAGACGAGATGAGCACAACAAAATTGGCATTGTGTAACTACCATCTCTTGGCTCTGACAGCTTTAACTTCAGTCTGTTAAAATGGCAAATCGGTCAACCTCCCCAAAATACCAATCTCATTTAGCAGAAACCCCCACAAACATGCCGGCGGCTCTAAAGATGATTTTAATTTTGATCTGTTTAAAACTTGGCGAAGGTACTCACCAAAGTAGAAACGAATCAGGCAGCCTATTTCCGGATTCATGCCTTCCTCCTGCACCCTCCAAGCATCTTCATAACCCAGATTGGTGAGGTACTCATTTAATATCTGCAGAGGCCTCTCATCGTCTCCCAGCCGCCGCACTGTTCCACCGTGCAGCTGGACAAAGAGGGCTGGGGTCGGATTGGTATTGATGGGCTCGGGCCACCCCCTGCTCCCTCCAGGGATATCCAGGTCAGGCTGGGCAGATGCTTGGCTGGTCAGGGGCCGAGACTGAGAGCTGCTGGAGCATTTGGATGGAGGTTTGATTAATTTGGGGGGATCCGAGTTCTCTCCAGCTCCCCTTTCCGTGTCATGATGTGGACTTGTCATGTGGTTGGAGGCACTGGAGGCATCTGTGGTGGTGTGCAGGTCACCTTGCTGGTCTTCAGCAGGGTCCCCATTCGAGTGAGTCGGGGAAGTCATGAGATCCACTTCATCGGAGGAGCTCTCAAATGGGTCGGGTCCCTCCGTGGCACTGTCACAGTTTGGGCTCAACACCGAGGAGTCTGTACCCAAACCAAGCCCATCACTGAGAGAGTCCCGGTGCTCTGTGCTCCTGGGTCCTCCTGAACTGAAGTCCTCACAGGTGCTGCTCTCCATATCAGAGCCCGAGTAGACCCCATAACAGTCTGCCACATTAAGGCTCAAATCCCTTCCGATGTCAATAAGACACATCTCAGACGAAGTGTTACTTGTGGGTTTATCATCCAATAAGTTAGAGGACTGCTTAGCGTCAGGATAACTCTGTTTTACGCGCACATCCTCATCTCCTTTGGGGTTTCTGACATCTGCACCGACACTCGCACTGTTAATGTCGCCCACCTGTCCATTACAATCGTTACAATTATCATTTAAGTCGACTAAAGTTTTGCAGTTCATTCTCAGCACAGCCCCGGCTTTGCTGCCTTCCAGCTTACAGGCCACCTCCTTAGCAGCGGTGTCCTCTGTGCACAGCACCGGACGCGGGTAGGAGGGCGTGAGCCAGTCGTGGACGTGAATGCAGCCCCGTCGGTGGTCGGATCTCACCCAGCTCTTATCCGAGGCCTGAAGCTGCTTTGACTGCTTTTGCCGGAGGAATGTCCTCCTATCTAGGCTGAGGGTGCTCAGCGGCGAGGTGGAGGGAGCAGGGCTGACCGTCTCCGCGGAGGACACCCCGGGCGACGTGCCGGTCGGCGGAGCCCCCAGAGACAAATTCCTCTTGTGCCTCTGTCGTCTCTTGCTCAGCAAGGAGTTGACAGAAGTGCTGCTGTTTGCTGATGTCAGACTATAAATGTTGGCGGTTTTCACCGCGGGCATTCCCATGTTTTTGGCCGCACCGCCGACCGCGTTGGCAACTTGGTTCTGATAGATCCCATTCCTTATTGCAATCTGGAGAAGGGAGGTGGCTGCGAGCCCCTTGCCGAAGAGTTTCGCCTCGGCGCTCCCTCCGTCATCCTCGCCGATGGACGGTCTCTTTACAGAAGAAAGCGGGGATAACCCAATGGGCTTTGCGGGGTTGCTGTCACAGCCGGAATCCGGGACGCCCCGCGGTGCGGTCGGCGTCGAAACCGCCCCACAATCAATTTCCTTTACACTTCCCATCCCGTTAGCTAGTGGCGGCGTCAGTTCGTTAGCAACCGCCCGCAGTTGAACGCTAGCCCGCGTTAGCTCAGAGTCGTTAGCTTGCCGTAGTTTACTGACTAGTTCTCTTTCGCCTTAGCTTAGCGTGCTAAGGTGCTGCGCAGTTCGTCCCGAGGAGTTTCTCCGCTACATCCTCCCGTGTGACTGCGTGCCCGTCAGCCCCACTGTGGGAGCTAACCGGCTCGTCGACATGTCCGCGGGCTTCTCTGGCTGCTTTCCACGGAAGCTAACTCGTCCCTGTGAGGCGCATGCACAGCGACGGTCAGCGGTACGCGGTGGACAGGGCGGGGTCTCATTGGATATGAATTATGACACGTTCGCGTGCTGCTACAGCGCTCGGATTTATACCCATTATGTGCACGACTGCTCCACAAGTTCACTTTGGGGTGCGATTTCTACAAGTACTTGCTGACGCTAAGAGCAATGCATTTCCATTTTAATTGTTATTATTTAACACGATTACATGTCCGTATTCAGCCTATCTTGCGTCATGTGATTACTAGTGTAACACCAGGGGTTCAATGCATGAACTGTGGTCTCAAACCATTTAAAAAGGACCACCGTTTTGGAGTGTCCTTTCAATACATTGAAATTCCACGTTGCAGTTGACCTCTTATCACAACGATATGCAACCACTTATTTTCTCAAACCCCCGATTTATGAATTATGTTCAAGTGAATGCAACATGAGCTGTAGCTACATTACTCAGGAGTCAAGTAGATTTAACCCCAAAATTACCATCTTAAGAAGATTTCCAACAAATGCACAATCCCGTCTTCATGACCCTTATCATATGTTTTCCTGTAACATACATTTTTACAATAGGATCTCTTCCGTTTACTGTGAGTGTCAGTCAGCACAAAGATGTGGATGTAAGCACACACTGTATGGATGTAACAAGTGTTCTGGTGCCACCCAATGGTATACATTTAACACAGCACCAGAACGACCACTGCCTGACGACATAATGTACTCTGTGTAATTAAGATTATAAACTTAAGTATACAATATAAATGATAACATTATTTTTTATACGTGATTTAAATCATAACCGCTCATTTGAACCACTTTATTGGGAAGTATTACAATCTAAATTGTGGATAGGCATATGTAACAACAAAAAATTAAAAACTATCCTTTATTCATTTTTAAATTCGTAAAAGTACACTTAAACGTTATGGATGACATGATTGATTGGATTCAATTTAATGTAATCCCCCTTATCAAATGAGGGTCAGCGACAAACATGTGACTTCGATGTTCAAAAAGAATCTGTGTTTACATGCTGTACCAGGTTACAGAAGCTGGAGCACAGTTAAAAGCTCAGATAGCTAGTGTGTTTTTGAGAGGTGTCGGTGTTTTCTATCTGTTTTAATCCTTATCATTTTCTTATGCACACAAACAGGGTGGACTGCTGTCACACTGCAGTCCAACAGAGAGCAAAGTGCAAACTGTAACAGTATAGTTTTACAAACTCTCTCTCTCTTCCTCCTCCTCCTCCTCCTCCTCCTCCACCCTGTCAAGTCTCCACCTCAATTTGTTATACCAGTCGCACAAAGACTTTCACTTCATCAGGCTTCATAGTGCTGTGATTTTGACTTCTTGTCATCTGTTTCAACAGCCAGTCAAGGTAAGAACGAATGTATTGCATATTACAGTATGTACGCTCTCCTTTTGATTAACAGTTAAGTTTTGAATTAAGATACTCCCAGCTAAGTTTCCCTGCCTTTGCAACATAGCGCGCAAAAACTGCAACAACTGAACATGAGGCTCATTCTTAAAACTTACAATGCACTCCTGGTTCAGATTTAACGACCAGCCGCCACTTGCTGTAAATAGAGGATGATGCGATTGATGACATCTTATTTGGGGGAGTGGAGGTGAATAAGTGGGTTAGCCCCCTGAATCATTGAGAGACCCAAAGATGTGTCTTTCCACTGGAATTCAGTCCCTTACAATAGGTAATTTAATCCTGCATCTTAAATCTTAAAAGCCTGCTCTACTTAGGGCAGGTGGAATGAATACACCTATTACTGAAACTATTGACTTTCTTCTGCCGGCAGAATAATTAGAATTACTTTATTCCAAAACAACATTCAGCTGTGCCAAATTGTTTTTTTTACTGCTTCAATAAAAAGCACTAAGGCAATGGAGGATGACAAGTAAAACAGTGACATTCAATTTCAATCAATCTCAGTTGAAATAACCTCCAAACAATCACAATATTTTGCTGCTATTTTGAAACACTTTTCTTTAAAATATGAAATGGAGACTAAAAAATAAATGTGGCTTGTTTATGCTTAAGGACTTTGCTAAAAAAAAAAAAGCTCTCTCTGTAGAAACGTGACTGTTGTTTTGTGTATGCACGTGTGTGGTTAAGTCACAAACTTGCATTTTCTGGTTTCTGGCGGAGCACAGATGAATTTATATCGCAGTCGTCAAAAAAATCCTGTAAAAAACAAACCAGCTATACATATTTTGAGAGTAGTCAATCATTAAGATTGTTTGCCCAACCTTGTCAACTGTTTCGGCAAGAACATGTCATACACAATAACAATAAATTGCAAAGTAGCATGTGTTTCCACAGAAATGTGCATTTTCACACATGTACCAAAGCAATCCTGAGCCCCAGATGCATTTATCTGCCATATACAGTAAGAAGAAGTTATCTATAGTTCATGGAATCATTTAAACCAAATGAGCCTGGACCAAAAATATATCTTGCTGTACCATGTCGACGAAGATTCCCTGGTGGCAGAGGGAACTGCAGATTCCTGGGGTTGGTTTGTTGCAGCACCCCTTCTGGTTTGGCACCGCTGAACTTGGGTGGGAAAGTGGTTAGGGAACAGATGTCAAATAGCACCAGCAAATAATATTGACTGGGCTTCATTTCTGCTTTATTGTTCTCCAAACGCTGAAAGAAAAAGAAGATTGCTCTTTCTGTTGTTCGTACATTTTGACATAGAGGCTACAGAACCTAATTTATTTCTAACTTTGAAGGTACAAACTAAACCTGCAAATTAAAGTACCATAATGTTTTATCAACAAGCCTTTGTATTTGTATATAAGAAGAAAGAAAACAGATGACAAAAAAAGATTACTAAAATAAGAAAGAATATAACATATTGATTGGTTTAAATATATATTTAGACACTGATTAAGGACCTATTCTTTGGAAGTTTGGCTGAACCAATAGCATACAATACTTGATACCATCATTAAAGATCACAAACAAAACTATGCGCATTAACCTATTACTGTGGTACCAACATCACAACAATCTGTTCATGTTGAAGAATAGTATAATAATTCTGATCGTGAATTTGTGAATGCTGTGGATGGGTAGGCTGACGTGCAATGTGCTGCAGCAGTTCTCAGAAAGTTATTCTTGTGTGTTGCTCTGGTGAGCAATAATTGTATCACTGTTTACTCTCTTGTGGTCACATGGTCTGGGTGAAGGCAAGGTTAACCACTGCACTCTGTGCATGCTTCTCTTTTCCACAGTCTGTGAATCTCTTTCCCATAGACATGCATGTAATGTAATTGCCCCGGGCCATGTGTTAACATAGAGCTGCAAATAGCACAGGAATGCTTCAATTTCTTCTATTAAATTTTGAGGGGGGAAAAGTTGCTCATATTGTATTTAAATTCACAAAGCTTTGAGCATTGTGACACATTTCATGGGCCTTCTTAATTCTCAGAATAACAGGCACTCTACTCTCATAGTGCTTTAGTCTAGTCACTAGGCCACGGGAGTGATGAGGGAGACAGGCATCGGACCAGGCCCAGTGACATGCATATAAGGATGTAAGGTTCAGCTCCTCATCTTTTTTAGCCTTGACCCCACTTTGTTTTAGCATGACATCCAGTAAAAAGATTTGGGGATTTTTAAAAGTTGATCGCATTTGAAACCAAAAAGTGCTGTCTGGGTCAAAACACTGCTTTCAGTTCCAGCTGATATGTCTGAAGCTAAAATAAATGCAAAAACAATTGCTGACCGGGGATGAAAGTTCTTACTTCCCTAAATGTTCCGAGATGTTCATGATCACACCCTGCATTTAGCTTCCTTGTTTCTTTATAGGCACCCATGTGACTGAAATCATCCATGGAGGGACCACGCCGTATCGATCTGACATACATCACTGAATGTATCATCACCTTGTTCTGCCCTCCGGAATGTCCAGATGAGATCTATTTGCTAAATCTGCAGGAGATTATTCCCATGCTGCAGGCAAAGCACGGAAACAACTACATGGTGAGGTGGCTGTAAATGCTGGATTACCAATAAGGCAATGTGGGCAAATTAGACAGTAAATGTCCCAGTACTGCATATGATTCACCAAATGATACATACAACCTCAAAACAATCAAAATATTCCCTATTCCTACAAAATGTTTAACAAATCCAAGTAAGTAAACCCATGCTTTCGACCATACATTTGTAAATGCGCTAACTACAGAATTTTAAATAGCATTTTTAAATAGCCTATGTTCCTTACTACAACTTAAACATGATTTAGGCTACTTTCATTTGTTAGACATCTTCCATTGATTGGCATGTCATTATGAAAAGTAATTAAAAAGATTACAATAATACAAGATAGTGAAGGACACTAAAAATAACATTAAAAAAAACATAGAAACAAAGCACAGCCTTTCAAAAATGTATATAAAAGCCAAAAACGTAAGGAGTACTTGTGTAGTATTTGCTCTTTTATTTGTTTATTTTAATTAAAGAAAGCAGAAAAATATTATATATATATATACATATACATATACATATATATATACTGTATATGTATATATATATTCGAAATATTCTTAAATCACTGATTATTTATAATAATCAAATAATCAAAACACTTTCCAAACATCTCATGTATTGACACTAATCATGGTGTACAGCCTAAGGCAATAACATATATTATAAATTACACTACTGGCTTTGTTGCTTTCACTTGATATATTCCAGAGCAGATTATTATATTATCAAAACATTTTTTTTAGACTTATCCTATCTATATTATAATCAATAGAGAGGTTCACCAAAGATTATAGTTTTACACTAGACCGCTACACCAACATTTTAATGTTTTCAAAAGTACATTTAAGTCCTGAACGTTAAATAAGGAATGACTAAAAACAATGACAATTCACCTCTGAAACTCGTATATCATTGCTCAAAGCAAGAAAAAAAAATCCTGTCTTCTCATGCTGTTCCCTTTTTATTTGCAGCTCATCAACCTCTCACAGATGAATGACACCCTCACACAAATGAACCACAAGGTAATGATCACTCGCCACACGCCTTACTTAGCAGAGTAAATATTGCAGTACATGTACACAGAGTATGTGTAAAGAACATGTGTGATTGGTCTGTCAGGTTTTAGACACGGGTTGGTTGGATCTCTTGGCTCCCAGCTTGGATCAGATCTTCAGTGTGTGTACGATGATGGAGAACTGGCTGCAAGCAAATTCAAAGCACGTCCTGGTGTTACACTGCAGGGTACAGTCTTCTGATTCCTCTGCACACAGACACATTCTTTAAATTAAAGTGTATTCATCCTGATCCTGTGTCGGTCCTCAACAGGGACATAAAGGACTGCTCGGAGTCCTGGTGGCCTCTTACATCCACTTCAGCAACATGTCAGCCAGGTAACACTGCAGTCATAGTGAATTTGAGTAAATGATGGTAACATAGTCAATGATGTTGAAAGCTGAAAGTTAGCGGGCCTGTAATGATATGCCATAAATGAACTAAGCCATGATTTTAACTTTCACGGTACTTGTAAACTTAGAATTTGGATTTGGTATGCTTACATTAAGCATGTAAGGACTGATGAGTAGATCCGTTTTTGTATTCAGTGTAATAACATTTGATGTTCCCTTCAACCTCTGTGTCATTTAGCCACTTGATAGCAAGCCTCATTTTTTAATATGTATTGTGTAAAAACTGGGATTCAAACTGGGTCATCTATAGAAGTATTTACTGTGTAGCCCTTGTTGAACACAGGCATCGCTTCAGACAATGAACCAACAACCCATAGAAAGAAATTGATTATTAAAAATGCTAACGTATTCCTGCTGCCCCATATAGAGCACTGTAAATGTAATTGTATACTACAAACAAACCTGTGTGTAGATCAACAAGCAAAGACGGAACAAAAAAAAAACAGGGTAGAAGGTCAACTTTTGTAGGTTTCCACCAAGTGAAGGGCAAGGAGTCTGAATCAAGAGACTTTGAACTGGACTACTAATTGCTTTTCAGGCAGGGTTATAAACATTATAGTCTTACGTTGTTACGTAACATAACTTGTCAGCTATTAAAAGTACATCTTTGTGTAGCAATCTATGATGCAGAAGGAAGTAAGAGGTCAGTCAGAGGAATATGTGCAGGTGTGTGTGTTCTTTTGCCCTTTGTTCGTGGCAAAACAGATGACTCACTGTTGAGAATTATATTTGACCATTGTTCCTCTGACTGTATCACAGCGCATGTCTTTGTTAGAAAGTGAGTAAGTGAGTGAGTGGGTGGAAGCATGCAAAGGTGTGCGAGTGATCATAAATCTGATCAGATTGCTTCTGGTTGGGTCTCTGTGATTTGGCCATACCAATACAACAGAGATGGGTGCATTGAAAACATTGTACATTTTTAGTTTTTCAGGAAACAATGTTCCCTTCTGTTTGGATAAGACGAACGATGCAATGTCAACACTGTTCTTTCATTGGAAAGTAGTTTGAGGACACATTCAATTTACCGAATGGATACACCAAACTGTGTTTGCTGGTCTTGTGAAAACCATAACTACAGTCTCGTACTATTACTCCTCCACTAATCAGTCAAGTTGCAGGAAACATTGTCACAATTTTGGAATAATACGCCTCTCACTCAGTGCAGAACTTTCTCTCGACCACTTTGCCATGAGGAGGTTCTACAACGACAAGCTGTCTACCCTGATGTTCCCCTCACAGAGACGGTAAGCTTGACTGAGCAAGATATTTAAGGGCAACAGGCAGGTTTAAGGGCAACACAAGGTTGTCATCCTGAATATGATTTTTGTTGAACAAATGTTTTGTTGTTGGCAAATCTCCCATAGTAGTCCACCTTAGACTGGGAGGTCACTAATGCCCTTGAAATACTATAATAAAACTGATCTAAGGCACTCTCATCCAGTCGTGGTGGAAGAAAACCAAGTGTGTTTGTGTCTGCTCTCCAGGTATGTGTGGATGATGGGGAGCATGTTGAAAAGCGGACTGAGGATGAGTCCCTCTCCCACGTTCCTCCTCTGTGTTGTTCTTCATGGTCTTCCCAAACTTAGACCAGATGGAGGTAGGCAGCAAACGTCTGAATTAGTGGGATCGAAGTAGATAGAAAGCAGTAACATCCCTCTATCCTGCATGTATCCTTCCCATCAACAGTAATTCGAATGTCATGTGTCCATCAATTCTGTTTGTATTTAACAGGCTTCTACTGTTTTTGTTTACTTTATTAAAAATCTCTTATTTGGTGTGTGATTTCAAAGCATACCGTTTGAGGAAGTGTCTCTCACAAAGTGTGACCATTTGATATTGACAATCAAAAATGATATTAGCACATCCATTTAGTTTGTAACTGTGTTATTTTCTGGAATTCGTTTTAGGATGTTGTCTCTTCCTGAGAGTTTACCAGAACCTACAGCCTGTGTGCACATCAGCGGTTTAGTAAGAAATACAGTACAACATTATATAAGCATCTATACACGCAGTAATAGCAGATGTAACAGGTAATGTGTGTTTGTGTCTCCTTCAGCCATGTCACTGGAGAATGGACAGAACGGCTCTACATTGTGCTCCAACCAGCTCAGCTGCTGAAAGGTGACATCATGGTAAGTGGAAAAATGTTTGACATTATAATGAAACTCATAGATTATGATTACCGCCATTGCAAAGTAAATGCCATGTGTTTATTATTGGCACCCAGTAGAGGGAGCCAATAGCCTCTCCTAATTTTACACAAATTTCGATTCTTCTTTTCCAAGAGGTTTCCCTGGGAAACGATATAATTCAAGAAAAAGAAAATGTCCTTTCAAATTAAGTAATACAAAAAAAACATACCAACATATTGACATATTTATGCAATCCATAACTTATTACTAAAAAAGTAATTGATATCATCTTTTTTACCGTAACCATTATTGCTAGTTAAGCATCCCATAGTGGAGCAGTACATATACGTATGTGCCATCTTTTCCTGATTGTAGGTGGTTTGTTATGATAAAAACAGCCAGGCAGCCTGTCGCCAGGTCGTCTTCCGTCTCCAGTTTCATACAGGCCTTGAGCACGGACACACTCTCACTTTCCTGAAGGCAGACCTCGACTGTGCCAGTGAAGGTAAAAAAAAAGCTTTAATCTGCAAATGATAAATCCTTTAGACTCTCTCTCCATTTCCCGCAGTACAACCTAAGCTGTACTCACCTTGGACACTGTATCTGCAGTGCAGGTGTGAGGTACACATGAGTGCTGCTCCAGGACTCCTCCAGATGTTTGACCTCTTTCTTGCGTTATATTCCAGAGCCGCGGTTTCCAGAAAATGGAAAAGTGGAGCTGTTGCTTTCTGAAAGTCCTGAAAAGATTAGAGGTAGACCTGCTCTCAAAAATAATATGTTAATATAGCATCAAACTTCACTAAAGAGAATAAATGTGTGTTTTCAGCTTTGATCCAGAATCTGTTGCATATTGGTTTGAGTTATTATTTGTTGAAAAATAGGTTTCAGCTGCATGATTCAAAAGGTTTATTGTTAGTCTCTTAAATAAATATGGTTGTGTGCATTGTTGGACACCAGGAGAGGTGCCGTGCTGGCCCTCCGCATGAACAGTCACACTCCTGGCCTCTCAACAGGAAACAATATGAAGGGATATCACACACACACATCTGACAGGAATTCAGATGGCAGATACTGTACACAGGGGAAAACACACACGCACAGGCTTGGAAAACCAGGGCACACATACGCACACATAAAGTCGTACAGGTACAAACTGAAGGGAAATTAAAGCAAAACCTTGATTTAAATCATATATTGAATTAACTCTGACTCCAGCTGGTGTTATGTCTGTGTTACACATTATGTAGGTGTGAAGTGGGTGTGTCTGTCACTTCTTGATTTGTAACTGACTCCTGACCAGCCCTGCCTCTCTGTCTGCGGGTGTGTTTGTCATTTCCATGTGCAGGCAGAGAGCTGTGGCACAACGGAGGCTCTGTGTCAGTGGACTACAACACATTGGACCCCTTGGTCAGACGAGACTCCTATCAGGACACGTCTTCATCCCGAACAGGTAGGGTGCATCCCCACTACAAAATGTTGATCTCAAACACTTATCCCTCCTTTCTCGTTTTTCCCCTTCGGTTCTGAATTCTTGTGGTGTCCTTGGTTTAATTATGAGACAGGATTTACCTGGGGAGCACATAATGGGAGCTAAAAACATAATAGTGGCTTTAGTTGTCTGTGTCTGAGAAATTCTTTGGAAAACTAGAAAAAAAAGGCCAAATGTTTTACTCCCTCATGTCTCATGTGCTTTCTACCTCACATGACAAATGTTGCATCATTTCAGATATGTTCATTAGTTATATCTTTTTGATAGCCATTGGCTTCCATTTTTTTGTACAGTTTAAAAATAAGGCCCTTGAGCCTACATCCATCATTATGGACATCATGTCTTATTTTAATTTAAGTTCATTGTTCAATTTACTATAAGTGCACATTTTTAGATAAGATCTTATTTTTATATTTCAGAACTGAATTTTTTTCTTCTAGATTATATAACTAAAAGCGAAAAATACCCAGGTGATTTTTAGTTAAATACATTGTTCAATAAACATGTAATAACAAGTTGCATCTTACCAAATTGGTTTTGCTATTTTCCATGGAAACGAGCCCTATGGAAAAACGGCTAGGTGTCAGTGACACAGGTGTCAGTTTGGTAATGACAGTGAGATTATAGCACAATGGCTGAAGATGGACAGAGTAACTGTATATGCACACTTCCATGTTTGTTTTTTGATCACAAATTGGGTCGGGTTACATTCATATTTGTACAGGTACGCAATGGCCGCCCACCTGGAATCTGGTACACAATTGGTTCATTTTTGGATACTTATTTTCATTGTAGGAGTAACAATTACATTTTTTCTTAGGTTGTTGATGTTATTAAGGCAGCTTTTTGCCCAGAAATAGTAAGCAATTTATATCCATAGCGTACTAAAAGTTGATAACACTGCCAGAATGCCACAAACGCAACTCCAATGCGATGATTATGTTGCTCTGTGTTTAACATGTTCAAAGTTGTGTGTGTGAGCATGTGTCCGTGGAGTTGTTCTGCCCCAAGTGGCTGTATGACTTTATCTATGGCTGCTGTTCAGACATTGTTTCCCTCTGTTGGTACACATCCAGTCTGGACTTCGCTGTGGTTGGGTCTTGTGGGTAATTGTCCAGTCATCAGTGTGACAGCTTACAGCTGTTGTGGCTACAAAGGCCTCTTTGACGTTCCTGGGAAGGGGTGCAACAACAGCCATCTATACACCAACCAGCCAAGAGCCATGTATTCGGGGGCGGCCGTTTTTTCAATGGGTTTCAGTTTGGTTCAAAAAATCATTCCCACACGCAGGAAAAGAAGCAACAAGGCTAAACACATGTCCAGGCAGCTAAAACAATCACTCTCAACCAGTGGTTGAGGTTTCAACTCCAGCTGTTTTATGCCATTGCTAAATCTGCCAGCCATGTAATTTAGATGGACCGATCACTGGGGCAGAAATGCACAGAAGTAGCATGTGAGCACACATGTGAACGCACACACAAACAAATTCAGACACACATGGTCATTACGCTTAACCTCCGGCACACACGCATGCACAAGAGCATAATCAGGGTGCCAGCCAGTTAGCAACGCAGCCAGTCGCAAGAATGTTGTTTTCAACCACAGGTGGTTATACTTTACCCAGTGAGCCCACTCACACCCCTCCCCTGCCCTCTTTGCACCACTCCATCTCCCCATCCTCATCCACTCTCTTCCCCCTTTATCTGCTCCACTGTCACTCTCCTTCTATTTGTGCGGGTTGCATTCAGGTTCAAGTTGCAGGTTGCAATTTGTCAAACACGTCCCCATCCCCCTACTGCACACAAGGCTCTCCAGAGCCCGCCCACATGTTTACATTCCCCTCTCCATATTTGGCCAGCTCAAGGTCCTTGTGCTTTGTTTTTTTTTTCTTTTTTTTTGCTTGCCTGAAAGTGCAGTATGTGTGCAGCACAAACTCTTCCACCTGTGTGTCTTTGTGTGTGTGTGTGCGCGTGTGTGACCCTGCAAGGCTAGTGAATGATCCACCTTACAGTTTTCTTCTTCTGCTTTTCCCTCTGACTTAAAAATGCATGAGTGCACTCTTTCCTCTTACCTGTGTCAGCCCTGGACAGGATGTGGGAGGGTGGGGATGGTGGGGGGTAAGGGGCAAAGCAGAGTCCTGGTGACTTTGAAGGCGGGGATTCATATAGTGCCGAGAGACTGAGCGGGACGAGGAAGGAGTGCAGGAGGGATATGAGAGAGGGGAAAGGGGAGTGGGAGGCTGGGGGGGGGGCAGGGGGAGGAGGGGAGAGAGAGAGAGAGAGGGGGGGGGCTGTTAGCACCTTAAGAGAAAGAATGTTCTTTGCTTGTCTTCCTGTGGTAGCCCGAGAGAGGACGACAGCACGGGAGGGGAATAGAGAGACTTCAGCCTGTAGCTGATCTGAATCCTTTTTGTGTCCCCTTTTGCATCTCCTCATCCTTTCACATTCAGTCCCTGTCCTCGCCCCCTCTTTCCTCTCCGCTTGTCGGCTGCTTCTCTTTTCCTCTTTTCTCTGACTTGCAAAAGGGAGGCTTCCGCAAGCGTTTCCATCCTGTTTCTCATCTGCAGAGGGATCAGTGAAAGTTTACTCCTGGCTGACGGTAAAGTAAGCTGCTTTTTGGGATTGTGCGCCTTCTATTTGAAGTTGTGTTTACCCTGAAATTCTTGTTCCACTGTTAAGATAATACAACGTGTTTGGCAATACAGTGAACATATTTCTCATCTGTGCATCTCTCCGTATGTGAGACCTATTAGGTTTTACCATGTGTGTCTGGTATTTCGGTTTTATTGCCTCACTGGACTTAAGAAACACTGGACTTAAGAAACAGTGCTCTGTGCAATGCGGGGTTATCTGAGCCAAGTTCTCTATCAGAAAAGAACCTGATCTTTCATAAAATGTTACAGTTTTAATCGGATTTATAGGTACATCTAAAAATGACTTTCTTGATTTATTTTTACATTTCCTAAATCATACTGTGAGATCTTAAAATAAACTCTATGTCCAATGTACTCAAATTACAGATTATTTTAAAACTAGAAGCCCTGTTTTTGACTGTGTTGTAAGGCTCTGTAATTTGTTTTTGTATTGCTCCAGTCAAAGTATGCCAAACTTGTTGCTGACTTACTTTACTGTGTGTGTGTTTGTGTGTGTGTGTGTTTGTGTAAATGTGTGTGTTAGTGTGTAGGTGTCTGTGCGTGTGTGTGGGAAAGCAATGATCTGCTTTTGTCTGGCCTCAGGTAAACATCTGTGATAGACATCCTTTGCTTGAATCACACACACATACATACACACACATGTGTATGCATCTGCCAGCCAACACAAAGGGGGCTTTGTATTATCTATGAGGAGTGTGTCTCAAATGATGGCTGCGGTCCAACAGGTAGAATGTTTGTGTGTGTGTGTCATAGTGAGTCATGTATACACTATAGTGGAGCAATATGATGTCCCACTATTCCATTATTCTACAATGTCCATCATCAGGAAGCGTCAGCTGAGAGGGCATGACCAAAAAGTTGTCATTTGTGGTTGAACAGATGGATTTACTTTACTACTAAAATATTTGATAACCTACATCGTAGCTTCAATAGTCACATTGTCATGCTTCTGGCAACATGCTAACCTCAGAGTGTTTCTGTCTTTGCAGCTCCACCTCATGCCCTGGACTGTGGAAATGGCACTTTGTACGCCAGAGTAAGGAAAAGGAGCGTTGAGGAAGGAGTTTCATCCCCTCTGAGCTCCAGCAGCCCCAGCTGCAGTGAGCGAGCTCCGTCCGCCAGCAGCGATTCGGGCCTGTCTGTTGCCTCGCAGGGGAGGAGCGCAACAAGACAGAGGAGAGGGAAGCTCTTCCCTGGGCTGGACTTTGAGATCGCTCAGCCTCTCCTGGAGGTCATGGCTGAGCTTGCTGCGTGTGGTGGAGGGGAGGTGAAGGTGGCTGGAGATGAGTCTGGATTGGGACGCTCTATCAACGGAGGGGCTTCATTTAGCGAGAGGGAGACTGACATACTGGATGATGAGGATGAAGTCGACCAGGGGGCGGCTTCTGCTTTAGACATCCCAAGCTCAAGTATTATCTGCTCGCTGTCCTCTGAGAATCTACCTGAAACTCAGAGGTCGGCCCAAACAGAGTACTCCACACACTCCTGGGTAAGACAGCAGCAAATGGTGGAGGTTGTTGGCCACAGGTATCTGGAGGTGGATGCAGAGAAGAGGCCCAACAGAGTCAGGAAAGAGAGGCCGCCACCTCTGGTAGCTCCTGAAACACCACATCGAGGAATCAGCAGCAGGGAAGCTGCGCTTAGACGGCCTGCGGACGAGGACGGGACTCACGGCATCACATCGAACACAGATGATGCACAGTCCGCTCATGCGACACACAATTTGTCGTGCCACGAAGACGATCTGGAGTCGCTGACCACAGACGTCGACGAATCTATAGAGCAGCTGAACCAGCTGATTCTGGATTTGGACCCAACATTTGTTCCTGTGCCTACCCGCTCTTCCCCGCTGTCCCGCTCCGCCTCCCTCCACACCAATGGCCTCAGCCACAAGGGAAATACACATCTGTCAGGTAAGACCCACCCAAATATATATATTTTTTTCTTTTGGTGGGATTGATTAATAATTACATCACAGTTGCTGGTCCTCATTAAACTATGCAACTTTGACATTTTGGGGGTCGAGGAAACATGCATGTATTCTGGGTAAACTGTTCTGCAATTAAACTTGTACAGAGAGCTACAACAGATACACACATTGTCACATTATGACAATAATGAACAAGAAAGACACACAGACACGCGCATGGTGTTGAACCTTTCTGGTCAGATCAAACATAGGACAGAACTGCTGTGTGCGTTCTCTGTTCTTTATGAAGAAAGATTCCTCTGACTGTCTGGTAAAAACGGTCTATTTTATGTAATTTAAGGACCTGAACAGGTATCGAGTCCCACTTGTTACAAAAAAGGACATTAATGTGACAGGCTCAATGAAACTGACACCAGTGACTTATCCTGGCACTAACACTTGTCATTTATTGTTTTGATAAGTGGAAAGTCAGAGACTGTTGTGGCCCTGAAGGGCAAGTCACAACAAAAAACAGGAAAACAAATCAAAAGGATCAAAGGCTCAGATCTTGGATCTTAGGAGTTGGAAAACAAAGCTTATGTTCTGCAGTTTTCTGAGAAACTGGATCATTTGATTTTAGTTTTTCAAAATAGTTGCCAGACCCTTTTTTTGAGCAAGTAGTTAATTCATGAAATATCGGTTCGGGTTGTGTCATGTATTACATTTAATTACATTTTCTGAAGAGTCCACTTTGGTCTGAATCAATCCAAACAGAAGCCAAACGCACAACTGAGAAAAAAGTTGTGCTACACAAAAACAATGATGGCTTTTGACCCGTTACACACTTGTTATTGACTACACATGTGTTGGCAGAGCCTGACTAAGTGCAGTCAGTGACCTGAATATTGTAGTTTGATGTTCAAGTTGTGACTGTTGAAATATATTTGAAGGAAACACATTGTGATCAGATTGCTTTTATTATTACCATCTATAGGATATGTTTACACCCTCCATCCATAGCATCCGCGTCCTGTCAATTCACAAAGGTTGCCTGTGACGGTCACATGTCCTGCAGAAAGGATTTGCTGTCGCAGTTGAGTTCCGAGAAATGCTTTTTCTTGGAGATCGGGCTGGACCTGTTTTCTACACCCATGGGTGTCAGCTCTGCCTCCTCTTCTGTGTTTCTTCTCCTCACCACACTGACACTGAGATTAAATGTATTCCCTCTCCTATCCACTGGGACAGAGCCTGCGGGAGGAGGTGAACTTATGCGTTGACCTCGGTCCCTAGTTAATATTCTGTTGGATGACCATAGGTCATAGGTTCGGCGAGTGACATCATTGCGTCCCACCTCTTTGAGTACCCAGCAGCTGTTCCTTCAACGGTATCCTCCAAGCGCTGGTGCGATGGTGCATGTGGGAGCTCCCCGTCAGTCCAGAGCTGACGAGAATGGCCTTGACAGCTGCCGCTCTGCTTTGGTTATCGGTGTCCCGCAGGCATGTAACACACAGGTTTACATTACTGCCAACGTTTAAACCCTGACCCTGCATTTTTGCCCACCGTCAGGTCAATGAGAGGTCCCCCTAAATTCTTTAAAATCGTTGAATGGAGGGGAAAGGAAATGGAGCATGAATGTATGTTTGCGTGTATGTAGGTCAGCGAGTGTGTCGGGGCGCTGCGGGGCTGATATTTCCCAGAGGGCCTATTTGAACTCTAATACTTCAGTGTCTCCAGTCAGTAACATGTGTTTTTCAAGGGGATGTTTTGTAAGCGATCAGGAATGCTTTTGAAGTTTGACACAACACTTTGCTGTCCTGTGTGTTTGCATCTCGCTTCCCTTCTCCCTCTCATCATCTCAGAGGTGCACTCTTTGCAAGCAGCAGTCCTCTCGGGAGTACAGTGGGTATCAAGGGGATCCCTGACCCCGTGAAAACCTCTGTGAAGGCTCCCTCAGCAGGCCCTGTGGTGAGGGAAAACAGTGGGATTAGTTTCAGTTGGAATAGCTTGGCCGCTTGTGTGATTTTCGAGGCGAAGGATGCTCACCGCGAAGGTTGAGCTCATAGGGGATCGACATCATTGTCTGCAGTTGAATGGACTCGGAGTCCATGACAGGGGAAACTCTATTAATGACACGCACACACCGCAGTCTGGTTTATGTGTGATGATTTGTTTTTTTTGGTGTTTCCACGCTGCAGTACAGTGAAATAAGATTAGATTTCATTGTAGTTGAGTAAAAACCCACATACAGGAATAGAGCCTGTGCTACATATATATATATATATGAGATAAAAGTGTAGAACTGCAGCTAAGCATCAAGGGATTTGTTTTGTTTTTTCAGGGAACAAACTTCTTCTTATGTAATTGTCAAGGAAAACCTCTCCCCACACCTGACAGATTTACACACATGTTGTTGCATTTATACAAAATAAGTCTTTACTAATAAATGTGTTTAATATTGATTAAGCAGCATGAAGGGATGGTTTGATTGTTAGGCCATACGCAGCATATGCGTTATAGGTTTCAGAGGGTGGATAAGCTCCAGCCCAGGGGGCTAAGATCTACTACAATCTGAAAACAAAGTGACTGATTGTTCCAACAGATGTTTTTCCGATGAAACGCTGTGATGTTCCAACATCTGGTCACAGCAGAGTCTGGCTTAGTCACACAGTCTCTGTCCTGATGACAGCGGCAGCTCCTAAACATACCGGTAGAAGCTTTTGTCAAACACAAACACCACCGATCCCTGTCATCACCTTTTTACTGCCAAGCTGTCATCTGGTCATAACAAAGTGTCAATAATCTTAAGTTTAAGTTATGTTTAACAGGAATAGACATAACTGTTGGAGGATATTTAATTTCATAGAGGAACACATGACCTAGAACGATTCTCTGATTACATAATCTGATCATAATCTCTCTGACTGTCTGGTTCTCCTTCTTTGCCTCTCACACTACCCTCACCTCTCTTTATCTCTCTGCTCCTGATCAGGGTGGAAGCAGCAGGGGCAGCTCAGCGACGTGACTGACTACGCTGGTCTACCCAGTCCGGGATGGAGCGGGCGGGGGGCTCAGATCTTCAGGGGCTCATCTGTCTACAGTCCTCCTTTGTCCCCTTCACAGGTAAATCACAGTTTCCTGTTCCACTTTCCCGGACAACCACTCTACTGCCAGCAGTTCAACTTCACTCATATTAGCCTGAGACTACAAAACACAAGATTGTAGGATTTTTTAAAGAGATTACTGGTCACATAAAAAAAAACGGACCAGTCCAAACTACCAGCAATTCACCATGGGTGAGTAGGACCCAAAACTGAGTTAACACTAGTGAGCTCATAGGTTAGTTTAACTTAAAGAGAAAGCCGCAGCAAGTCTGGGTTTTATTTACAAAAACGAGTTGGTACACGGGAAGTGAAAACTATCAGACTACTGTTCAGTTAAATCCGGCAAAACTCTTCAACTAACACAAAGGAACTTGCAAGGGCTGGAGCAACGGACTGGGAAGACAAGGCAACACAAAGACTATATACTGTGAGGAGACAATCACGCACAGGTGCAACTCATTTGACACGAGCAGATAATCAGGGGAGCGGGAAACACATGAGGGCAGGGAGCGGAGCTTTCCTGGAACAGACAAAGAGTAAATGAGTACCGAAATAAAACAGGAAACAGAACAAGGCGTGAAACACTAACGTCTTCGTTCTCTCATCTCACGTGATGAATGACTACAGTTATTGATGCTGTGCTCCTTTTGACAACACTCTCACTTGCGCACGCTCACGTGTTTTGGCGGTGTGGCTTTGGATGGAGGTCTGAATGACAGGAATGTTGCTTTTAAAACGTACTCTTTTTTTTTGGGTGGTTTCTCCGGCATCTCAGACTTACACTTTTAACTGGTCTTGACTACAGATCCGACCACATCATTTTTCATTTGATGACCCCACTTCCTTAAACTTGATCACCACTGATTCAACAGAGACGTTTCTTTGTAACAGATTGTGTAATTCTATCTACATCTTCGCAGGTTTCTTTTTTACCCCCATCACCGCCCCACTCCCTTCCTTTTTCTCCTCTCTGCTCCAGCACACATTCTTACGGCTGGGTGGCATGAATGGCCCAACTGTTTACACCAAAACACAGGCTGTAGCCACACACAGATCTCAAAACAGATGTCTGCTGGTGTTTGTGTTTCACCTCTGAAGGCTTAACAGGAAAAAATCTTGATCTTACTTATTCTTGCTTCTTTTTATTCTTGCATTCAGCACTGGCAACTCCACAAGGCTAACAGCGTGGACGGCCAGGCACAAATGGTTATCTCGGACATTGTCCCGCAAACTCCAGCCTTCCCAGTTTGTCCTCCAACGCCCTACGGTAAGAGATAAAGTCTGAATGGACACGGCTGTGGGTGGTGTCTGCAGTTTTAAATCTTATCAGGGTCTTCCTTCTCTTCCCAGTGAAAAATGTGTCTGAGTATACCCAGCTCAGGACTGGCGACCAGTGGGACCAACGCAGCTTGACACAAGGTACACTTTCTCTGGAGTGTGTGTGACCATGTATGTGTGTGTTTGACTGGCGCGAGCCCTACATTTAAATTACACTTGAGGCTGGACAGTATTCAACAGCTGGCAGGAATGTCCCTCTGGCCAATCAAACAACAATGCACACACACTTTGGTGCTAACGACTGGAATGTGACACAGAAAAACAAATTCATTTTCTAGAAAATAAATGCATTCAAATACCCTGTCAGGCCCATGCAGAACAGCTGATGCTGGGTTTCTGCTAATAATAGCCGACGGCCACAGAGGAAGAGAGCACTGCTGGCAGGATGTCCACTCACTTCCTGTCCTGGGAGGGTACAGGGGGAGAAGGGAGGGTCCTTTGTTTTGTTGGGACATCCTGCTCGCCGAGATGTGCAGCACACAGCTGCGAAAAGGATTTTCTTTAAGTGTCTTTCAGCGACTTAGTTTTAGAGATCTGATCTCGGTAGATGTGTCGTTTCCTTTGGTGGTTCACAGTGAGGACATGCCACGAGTCGTATGGTGTGATATATTTACATTTGGTTGAACTTTATTGACGTTATGAAAGAAAATCTAGAGTGATAAATGCACTCAAAGTGGTTCAAATTGAAACCTGATTTCTCCTTCAGAAAGTACAGCAGCTGTCAGCTTGACTAATGTTCATTTGCAACAACTTCTGCTACTTCCTTAGATATGGATGGATGTGCAGCATCAGCTACTGCTGATCTTAATAAGAATATCAAATTCCAACCAGTAAGCTCTGAAAATATTTGCTGTGGTGAGCTAACATTG
This sequence comes from Colistium nudipinnis, assembly GCA_016785305.1. Classification (NCBI taxonomy): domain Eukaryota; kingdom Metazoa; phylum Chordata; class Actinopteri; order Pleuronectiformes; family Rhombosoleidae; genus Colistium; species Colistium nudipinnis. Next base: position 2,283,669 of record JAFBJU010000331.1, on the reverse strand, counting down.
ATGTATACAGCTTCTACTGAACTTCCTGCATATTTTTCACAATAAATGCATGTGAAGGCAGAGATCTAGTGTGAAACCAGAAGTACTGGATGCATTGACATCAATGTTAATATTTGGAATGTTTTTAAATTTTTTTAAAATATTTTTAGCAAGCTTTATTAAAGCTGTGTATCTTTTCTCAGTATCTTTCTCATTAGGAGGTAGAGGTATACAAGGCAATAGATTACATTATTAATTAATTGGTCATGTAATTAGATTAAAATGAGGATTACCAATATAATTAAATGGTAAAAGGATAGTTATTATTATCCTACTGCATGGTACAAAATATTTTCCCAAACATTTATTGATCGCAAAACTAAAATTATATTTATGATGGCCTTTTCCTGTGTATTGCAGACAGAAAGACTGACTCTTTAAAAAGGCAAATCTTTCTGTTTATTGTAAACACGTTTGTCAGAACCGAGAGGTGACGGGGATGGAGGGAGAGCTGATGAAAGGGTGATTACTATTTGGCTCTTTCTTTCTGCTGGATGGACAGAAGAATTAACAAAGGACGGAGAATATCATCTGCTTGCCCCCATTTGGGGGCAGACTAGGAATTTCCTGTTTCCCACGTTAAAGGCAGATGATAGTCTGGGAAGCATTTTTACGTGCTGGAACAGTGAAATTCCCCATGTAAATTAGTTTTTATTTTATGTTTACAGTCATTAATGTAATCACAAATTGGCCCACAGGCCCACCGTAATGTGTGGAGTACTGTGTCGGTGGACCCACTTAGCCACACTGAACCCCTGCAGCAGGAGTTCCCACAGTGTTATCACCGGGATGATCACACAGGGAATGCTGGGATTGTTGTGTAGTGACATATGTGCTGGTGTGTTGGCGTTTGTGATTGTGAGGTTCAACCATGTACAAAAACTAGAAACACACACTTCCACCAAAGCAGGAAGTAGAACCCTTCAACGCAGGCCATATCTTATAGATTAGTGACATTCTTTAAATGTTTTCATACATTAGCTTTCGTCATTTCATCACAGCATTTTACCTCGCCTCAACCTAAAGGTGAACTCTGCTATCATCTCTCTTGTGAACTTCTAGCTCCTTGTGACGACTCAGCTCAGACCTGTTATGTAATAACATTTCTTCTGCGTACATTTGGCACAAATGAAAATAAACAGAGATACCAACAGAAGCTCAAAGCGGAAGAAGGCTTTAGCTAAAGGAATGCAGATGTGTTTGTGGGCTAGGGTTTTCTCCAAGGCAGATGGTCTGCTCAGACAAACGCTTGGCTGTCTGAGGCTCAGGGGTCAAAGGTCAGGGGGAAGTACAGGCCAGTGGTTCTCCTCCAGAAGCTGGGATTGGTCGTCCGTGATGAATGAAAGAGATACTGTATGATAGATTATGAAGGTTTCAGGTGCCATCATTGATCTTGAACAGAGGGATTATTTGTATAGTTGATTTATCAACCAAACTACCATAATTTCCGGACTATAAGCCGCTACTTTTTTTCCACGCGCTGATTGCATTCCCATTTTTTTTTTTATTATTTAGTTCCGTCACATTAGACCAGTGCAATTGCCAACTGGGTTAAGGTGGACCAATGAAACTGTTTACATTCAATCTAGCGCGCTCCCACTGAATTATTCTGATGAGTCATTTTGTCATGCACACACCCTCATCATGGCAAAGACACTGAGAAATGCATAGGATGCAGCTTTCAAGTTGAAGGCGACCAGCATTGCTGGGGGTACAACAAAGTTTTTGCAGCCACTCGACATCAGTGTAAATCGCGCATTTAAGGTGGCGCTCAGGGTTGAGTGGGATGAGATGCAGCTTTCAAGTTGAAGGCGACCAGCATTGCTGGGGGTACAACAACGTTTTTGCAGCCACTCGACATCAGTGTAAATCGCGCATTCAAGGTGGCTCCGTGTTGAGTGGGATGAAAGTGACGAGAGCGACAATGAAAACGAGGCCGAGAAAACATCGGATGAAGCAATTCATCCGAGGCTGTTCAACTCCGACCCGAATGAGATGAGTTCAGTGTGCAGGAGGGGGAAGATAGGGACCAATGACTTTCTTGGTATACTACAATTTATTTATTTATTTTTGTTACAAGCCGTGTTACAGGCCTGAGTAAATTTCATTTGTTTCAATGCTGACACCTGCGGCTTATAGACATGTGCGGCTTATACATGTTCCAAATATATATCTTTTTTTAATTCGGTGGGTGCGGCTTATATTTAGGTGCGCTTAATAGTCCGGAAATTACGGTAATTGTGGGGTCAACACGTGAACATATTAATAACCTTTGATTGTACATAGGTGCTGAATACTGCCCTTACTGTCAACTTGATTCATAGCTTTTCACTGCAAACTAGAAAAATAACCTTTTGTCAGTAATACTAAAAAAAAAGTGCACATATTCTTTAATTATAAGTGAGTTTTATTAAAACACTCAAGTTATTTGGTGCATTTAAAAATGCCATGCTGCGAGATACATGTACAGTTCATACTGCCCTCATGTTTATACTTATATTTCGCTTTTAGGTTTTTGTGTTTTCCAATGCTCTTAATGGTATTGTGTTAACATCTGTAATGTATTTTTTAAAGTGAAGATACGCAACCTCCAAACAGATAAACAAGCAAAACTTCAATAGCAACTCATTTCCTGTGACACAGAGGTGATAAGAAGGCACATGGCAGCACATGCTTCCACCAAAACGCAAGTAAACGCAACACAATTCAATCAAGAGTTTACGGTGCACTTTATGATGTGCTAAGATTAGACACAGTCAGTGTGCGTCTGCATGCCTTTGTCCCTGTGTTTGTGGCGAGCAGATGGTGGGAGTGGAGGCACATGCCATGACAGAGAGGCCATAGTAACCCCCTCAGACCGACCAGCGCAGGTTCCACCCACTCTCCACTCCTGACTGCCAACCACCACCTCCTCTGTGGTCCATAAAAGGTCCACATGCGACCTCTGACCCCACTGGAATCCACTCTGATTGGGAGAAAGTGCCAGCTGAGGCCCAGCAGGAACAATGCTGAGTGGTCAGTGAGAGGAAAAGGAGGGGAGGGTATGTAAGCATCGATGGTAGGGAGGGAGGGATGTGGGTGGGGTGGGGGTGGTGGGTTGTGGGGGGTGTCCACTTCTCCTTTCTCCCTCCCATCCTCGGTTTGTCCCTCCCTCTATACAGAAGCCAGAAGTCGAGCAGTGTCACAACAAGGCACGAACGGACGGGCAGCGTATTTTTCCATCTGGGGGACAAAAGGAAATGGGCATGGTGGTGAACTAATCTAGCCCCCGAAAAAAAAAACAGAAAAACTTCAACAAGTCAGGCTCAGATAGTTTCGGGCAGACAGGGAAAGAGAGGAAGAGAGAGGAGGAGATTCATTTACGCTGGGAGGCAGAGCGTCACACAAAGTGATTTACTGACTTTGGAAGGAAGACGGAGAGGTGATCCTAATATTTTAGGACGCGGGCTCATTTCAGGGATTCCTCTCAGACTGTGACATCATGACTGCTTCTCTGGGTATGTACATGCATGCTCACGTGTCAGGGAAAACCTAATGGATGTGTCTGGCTGAATTATTATCTTTCTCACATAAACAGACTATACAAATCAGAATCACCATTTCCATATCCCAACTTTCCCTGTCTACTTGGTGTCTTTATTCTCATGCCTTCTCTCAGCTGGCATTTACATCTCGCTTTTCTCTCGTTTATACAACGTTATCTCTACCTCTGTCCCTCCTGGGAATTTTAAGGAGGGCATACATGCACAGAAACGCTTCCCTCCACTCCTCCAGGCCACTGGTATTTTGCTTCAGGAATTTTTTGTGATGCCTTGTACACACCGCCTCCAAACTCTCTCTCACACTTTCTTTGCAAGAGAATGCCCTTTTTTTTAAGTTGATGGATCTAATGTGCTGGACAGCAGAGTCCGCAGCGATTCTGTCATCTCTTATTTGCCGGGATAGTGAGGTGGTTTGTTCCACTGCTGTGTGCATGATCTCATTCTGTTAAAGACACTTTTGGCCTCCATTATGCAGTCATGGAAGGCTGATGTATTGGTGGTTAACCAAGGGAGGCCGTTTCGCCCTCTTTTCTGCACTACTGACCTGAATTGAACCGAAAAAGTTGAGAGAAAGATTCTTGTTTTTGTTGAGGTGCTTATTGCTGTGTTGTCACACACGTTAAAACAACCGCATCTTGCTAATTCACAAGCTAACTGGTTTCAAGCTTTTGCAGTAGTTTTACCTCTCATTTTGCACATACATTTGAATAATTAAGTGCAGTAACTGGATTCATGCCATTCTGATTTAGCCCTTCAGAAGATGTGTGGTTTTGAAGTGAATGGTGAAAAACACATCACATTTACATAACATCTGACTTTGGAAAACCAAGTAAAGTCTGTCAATTTATCCAATAATTTTTGCAGCAATTTTGTGTAAAGAATTTAGTGAATTTGCAGGAATATAAAATTACACGATTCATTCCAATTACATGCTAGTGTAAAATAGAAAGTATTTTATTCAGTGCATAGCAGGTCTCTCTTTGAATAAATCTGGTAAACGACCGGCAGAATAATTATTTAGAAAAGGATGCAACCACGGGCGTCAACCTATCAAAAATAATAATCCATTGATTATGCTGTGTGAGAAACATTTGACTTTTGCTGAACTGCAAGAAGTTAGGGGCCAAGGGGCAGAAGATTTAAGGCACAAGACTGGAAAATGTTGACAACACAGTGAACAAAAGGCCAGCTAAGGATGCAAAGGCCAAAATGGAAAAAGGGACAACAAGGAGTTTGTTCCTCAGAGAATTATCCACAAGTGGCCCACGCTGTCCCGAGCTCTGCACATTTGAGAGCATCAATTGTTCTGCATGTAAACTCTGCTAATGTAACAGTGTCTGGTACATCTGCACTTTACAACGACATGACAAAACATGGGATGATATGCAGGCCATGTCATTGACATTTTCTCGTTTGTAGAACAGAGCAGTGATTTTGGGAGGGGGAAATCAGGCAACATTAAACTAACAACACTGTGTTCACTTCTAACAGTTACAGAACATGGAGACAAACTGCATGACAGCTTCCAAAATGTCAGATCAACACATATTGATTGCCTCCTAAAATGTGTAAATGTCATAAAAGCTGCTCCCTCCTTGTTAGCAAAAGGGACATGAGCCAAATTAAGTAAAGGTACATTGTTATTTTGGTTGTTATTATATGAAAAAGACACGTATGTTTAGGTGTTGAGTTTTTGCATCTACCATCCTTATATAAATTACACACATTACATATTAAGCCAAGGCCCCAATACAGTTAAAACTGGAAGTTACATGCTATATAAAAGACGTTTTACTGATAATTGAATGCTCTTTTTGAAGCAGGTCCCCAATACAATATAACAACCAATCTCTGAAAATAGTTATATGTACAGTTAGCCAGACATCGAAATATGTTCTGCAAACAATTAAATCGTTTTCGCCTGGATTCCTGGAAAATGCCAAAACCTTTCCCAATGGTTCATAAAAAAGCATTCCTTAACCTGCTGAGAAACAGACATTCAAGGTTGCTCGTAAAGGTCATATGGTAGCATCGAAAACCAAACCTTTATCCCAAACTTTCTGGACAAAAATAAGATTCAAATAAAGAAAAAAGTAGGTCCCTGTGTGCCCATATCGTTATATGACAAGTTGGAAAGAGCTGCCTGCAGCCCAGCAACAACGTTATAGCTGTCGTCGTGAGGGTCCACCAGCAGGAGAGAAATCCATGATCGCCTCTCCAGATGGGAGAAGTCTGAGGAATTTTCCTCCAGCTTGAAAACATGATCAAATATCTGGCACATTTTTTGCAGTTTAGATTTTCATAAAATCATGAACATTCACCTTGAGCCTGGTGGGAACAAAGTGCAGTTCATAGGAATGGGGTTTGATTACATCATTTTATTACATCCAACTGTATAGCTAGACATTTAAACCATATTAACATGCAAGACCAGACACCCGATAAGCAAACAATTACACTCAAGAAAATCGAAGAATTAAAAGCAAAGCCCAACCCTCTGGACTGTAGGGATGTTGTGCTTCACCATATTGTGCCCATTAATTTTTTTTGATCACTGGGAAATTCCTTGATATTATCCCCTGAAAGTCAGCTAACAAATTGTTGATGATTTGCATGGGGGAGCACTTAACTTTTATGGAAGGTGAAGAAGTGTACAAATAGTGTACATGCGTTTACATAAATGCATTGAAATAGCTTTGTGAAATGATCACATAAATCGTTTTACTCAGGTTAAGAAGCCCACATTGCTCTTTCAATCAAAGATCAAACTTTAGCAGTGGTCAAAATAGCTCCGACACCCATTATCACTTCAGTGATGTCAGCGTTCCTTTTAAAGACAACCCTGATTATCATTAGCCTTTACTCTCTCTCTCTCTCTCTCTCTCTCTCTCTCTCCACTTTATTGTTCTTCCCGCTCATTACTCTACTTCCCCTTTGCCACTTAACTGAGTTGATAAAGCTGTTGGTGCAAGCACCAGCACAGAACGGAGGAATTTGATTTACAAACAACCGCCTGAGTTTGATCTCTGGCAGTGTTTGGCATCAGTCACACCATCTGGTAAATTAAATGTTAAGGTTCAGAAATAATATGGAGCCTCACTCAGTGGGTCTCGTGGCAGCAGGTGTTTTCCTCCTCCTCACTATGTTCGTGTTTGTTCTCAGAGTTACTCTTCAGTCCTCTCCTCTCTCTGAAGCCTGTGTGACCACTCTGAACAGCTGTAACATGCCATAGACTTGAGTCCAATCAGCCTCCGTCTGTGTTTCAGTGTTTGTGTGTGTGTGTGTGTGTGTGTGCGCACATTCCTGTGGTGCGCACTGGTGTCCACCATTTGCATCCATGTGTGTGTGCATATTTTCTATTGTTTGTTTGTGTGTGTGTGGGTGTGTAAGCTCACCCTTCAGTCCACTGTGATGCTGTTTAGCGAGTAAATGTTTGGGTGCGTGAGTGGAAGAATGTAAAAGACGAGGAGAATCCTTTCTTTGTCCGATAAAACACATGAGCTCTCGGGCTGCATTGGACATTTGACAGCTGGATGTTTCTCGTCTCTCTCCATCTCCTCTCTGTTTTGCTTTGCCCTGCCTTTCATACCATCCTACTTATGCCGATGCCAGAGTGGTCTGAGGTTGAAAATATGATGGGAGTTCGATTAGCTTGAGGTTACCTCACCGGTTTTATTGATTCATGGGGTTTATCTCCATAGCAAGCATGAAGTTATGCACATCTTCTCAAGCTGAGCCATATAACCATGACTTCCTCCGATCATGAAAGCGTTTTGAATGTGTGTGCTTGTGCATGTGGGGGTGGGTGAGTGTATGTTGGCAGTCGTGCCCACATGGGTCTGTGCCACCTGGAACTGCTTTTGCATGGTTCGACTCAAACTAAAGAGGCTTTGTGCTCCCTCAGAGCTGCGTAAGTGAGGGGAAAACGACAGACAGAAAAACACTACTGAGAAAATTAATGTTGGGGGGGGGGGGTATCTCAAAGAGTTTCATAGAAAAAGTAAAGTATAAATGTTTTTGGATGAGTCTCCTTATGTATTGTAATTTTCTTGAATGGAGCCATACAGGCAGTAGTCACTGTATATGAGCCAATTAATAAAAGCAAATAAACATATACTCAGGTAGTTTAAATTCATGTTCACAGTGCTTGGTATGAAAAGCAATTACATTTAATTCAATGTAGTATAGATCATGACTTACAAAAACTTAGAAAATTCAATTTTAGTAGGAGCCTATTTGTTTTCATTTACTATTGAAAGTGTATACCATTTTTTCTTTACAAATGAAACACTGTTTAGATCAAAAGATAGCTCTAATTTATTTCTTGGTTTGAGTTCTGTATTTCAAAATGATAAACTGCACTGAGATATAACATCATTCAGCTGATTGTGGTGTCAGATCATAAAGCACTTAAAGGACTTGCTTCCCAAGATATGTCATCATCGAGTAAGTTGTAGTCATTAATTAAGATTTACCAAATGTGCAATACGTAGTTTTTCTATTAAGACTTTCACCAAGGTTATCTTTTTAAGCGGCGAGAATATGTGAAGCATTTTTGGCATTAGTTAAATTGACTTCCTCCTCGATTTGTTTCACACTGGGTCCATAATGTTCTTTTTCAGTCTGTCTCTCCAAGATCCTTTTTCAATGTTTGTCGGGCCCAACGTGAGTAGCTAAGGATACTGCGGAGCATGGAGACAGGAGGTGAAAGGTGTGTGAGAGTGTTAGGACAACCAGGGAAGCCTTTATAGAGCAGTGTCTGGTCTCTGAGGTCAGGGGTCAGGGTGGGGTCAGCCAGTGTTGCCACAGTTTGGCCTGTTCTGTAATTAAGGCGATGAGCTGGGATGAGCTGTGAAGCAGCAGATGTGACAAACCACAGTGAGGGGAGTCCATCGTGGGAACAGATAGAGAGGGATGAAGCTCGGTGGTTTTCTGGGAAAAGTGCAAAGAGGGCAAAACTGACAGCAACTGTGGGAATGTTTAAAGAATCCTGCTGTCCTTGGTGCATTCCCCTCAGCTTGTGTTTGCTTCCTAACAACAACAACAACAACGACTAAACAACCTTGGATTATTGTTGCTTTCTGAGCTGTGCATGAGCCTTATACATGTTTGTGTATCATTGATCAGAGGTTTTGGTATAATTGTAGGCCGACTACAACCCAATGTGCACATGCTATCAACATCATTGAAAAACAGTTTATAAAGGGCTTTTTTTGCATAGCTGATGCAAAATAATCACCCAATACACAGTTGCAGAGAAGACATTTCCTGAATTAATAGCAGGTATACAAAAATATAATATCTATGCTATAGAATTCTATAGAATACTAAGCTGTTTCTCTCTGTTGTTTGGTGCTACTTCGTTATAACAATACTTCAATAAAAAACTGATTTTGAGGGCTGTACATCTAAAGCACTGAGGTAAAAACTGTGAAAAAGAGTGCTGGAAAATGGTCAGTTCTTTGTTACTTTGTGTTCCTGCCAACTTTTACACTATACATAGATTTATGGATAGGCAGTAACAGAACAGATGAGACCTATAGAACTTGCTTAGAACAGCTGCCAGTATATTCCCTCTTAGATCATTTGATACTCCACTCATAATGTATGTGTGGCAATGGGGAGTGTTGAGGGAGATCCACCCGACAATATGGCACTCTTCTTAAGAAAATAACTAAGCACAAAAGAACCAAAACATTTCAAATTCAAAACATCTGAAGATAAATATGGGGTAATTGACTTTAATCAGGGAAAATAGGGCAAAAATAATATTCAACATAATATGCAACACTACAAAAAGAACAGGCAAAATAAATCTTAAAGCCACCAATACCGGCCGTAACAAAATAACAAATGCAACAGAAAGCATACAGCTAAGATCAGGGAGAAAACTAAAGGAATATGGTAAAACTAAGAGGGGGACAAAACTAGAGCAAACAAGAGCAAACTTAACGGGCAAAACTGCAGTGGTTATTGTGTAGGTTGATAGTCAACGAGGCACCAGACACAGCCAGACGCAGCAGGGACAGAGAGCAGGAAGCAAAAGAGAACTGTGACACAGGTGTGTTATATATGCTGGCCCTAATTAGGCAATTGGTTGGAATTGGTCCAAGCCTGTGTTGACAAACACTAACCATTTACTTATACGGGGAAAGTATTCCCGACCACATAGGCATCATAGAAATACATGTGGGGAGGCTTATGCATGGGGATTGTCACTTTAACCTGAACAATTTAAGCCATGTAATATACATTTTGAAATGTTTTTATGTACAACAACTATAATTGGATGAGCCTGGCGGGAGGCTTTGTGGCACCTCTCGTAGGTTTGTGTGTGTAAAATTTGAATCTATATTTCCGAAATAATAGTAGTAGTGAACAACTATAAAGTGGCATATTGGAAATACCTACATACTATTAGATACATATCCATAGTGTTGCTGTCACACCATGCTAACCTTCATTCACTCTACAATTCCTAAACAGCACGTGTGATTACATAATCCACTTGAGATACTGTCGCTTTTCCAATATGATCCAAAAGACAGAGGTGTGTGTGTGTGGGGGGGGGGAGTGCAAATTCCTCCATTTCCGAGTGCTTGAATGAAGGGAAGGGGTAGAACAGAGAAGAGGGGGGGGCCTCCGGCATAAACAAGGAGCTCTTTATAATGACTGACTCGTTTCATTGTGACTCATCGTGCTTCACAAGCCTATCTGTGGCCTGAGGGGGCCTGCCCTGGTGTTTGCTGAATGACACACTGTGTTGTCAGAATGTCAGGATGTCATGTTGGATGTTGTGGAAATGTCCTCTAACATCACACGCACACACACCTCTTATACTATTCTACGCTGTCAATCAGTGCTTTGCTCAAATTGAACTTCCAGTTTGCTTTACTAGCCATGAATGAACTAGTCTTCTGATTATATTGGGTCTTTTGAAATTCAACATTGGAGAAGTAGTCTACATTTTTGTTCAAAAAGATATTCAATCCCAGAGGAATATACTGTAGTGGGGGTTGTCAGTGTACACATTACTGAAAAAAATCTTTACTTAATCTGACACTCACGTATACATACTAACAGGGTTTGTTTTTATTAAATTAACATCGAATTAGATAACTGTGAAGGGCTTTTTTAAGATGACGCATAACTGCAAATACTATACTGTTGGTAACTCAGATTGAATGATGGCTGAGTGGGGAACGATTACATTTAGATTGTTTTTTTTAAACATAATTCTAAAATAACTTGACCTTAAAAAGGCACAAAGCCGAGGGTCAGGGACACTTTAGGCCTTTATTAGTTACTACTATAACTAATAATACTCCAGGGGTTATTCCCTAAAAAATGAAGGTTAAATAATTTACCAAAAATGATCGGCGTGTTCCACTCTGTTGTTACACATTGATACTTCAGACTATGAAGAAAAGAGTATTGATTTTGTGTTTTGTGTTGGTTTCAGATTCCCGGAATTTCCTGGACAGCATGAACCACACCGGCGTCTCCACAGAGGGAGACCTGTTCAGATCAGACGTGTCGGTCACTCCCGCTTCCTGTCAGAGGATCTTCGGCTCCATGTGCTCAGTGTCATCAGGAAGCCCCCTACCACACACTGACAGGTACACACACATTCACACCTGGTTCCTAGTGCATATACAATACTGCATAGCAGGGGTGCCCACACCTTTTTGGTTCGCAAGCTACTTTCTCAATGATCTACCTACATTATATACTGTATATACAGTATACGTTACACACACAGAGACGTTAGAGAAGGGCAGGCAAACTAGGCAATTGCCTAGGGCCCCGAGCTATATATATATATATATATATGTAATTTCCTATGAAAACGTGATTAATTGCAGGAAATAATGTGACATTTACCTAAAAAAAAACAAGGCCACGTTCACTTTTGATATTACTATAATTTACTGTATTCAACTGGCTTTGATGATTTGGACATTTCATTTTCCAGTTTTAGACCATAACACTTTTTTCCATGGCTTTGCTTTTTTGCTTTGGTTTCTTTCTTATATTTTGAGATCAATGTAGAGATTTCATAATATCAGGAACTTGGTAGCCAGTACCAGTGCCACTGACGTTCTCTTCTTAAACAATACAGAATCTCATTATCATTCATTAACTACAAGGTGTTTCTTCCTTCTGCTGAAAATGATCCGGCCTCTGGTCTGCATTCTGGCCTTTGGTTGTCTATAACTTGTTTTATATATATAAGGTTATATTTATTACATATATAATGTGTTTTTGATGCTTTCATATATTTTGTTGTATTTTAATATACAAGACATAATACAGTGTGTTACAAAATTGTATGTGTTCATTTTTTCATTAGTTCTTTCTCATCCACAGTTCCACTCCTCCTCCACTGTGGCAGGACCGCACTCCAAACTCCTTGAACTCCACGTTCTCCTCACATCCCTCAACCCCTCTCTCCCTAAGCATTCCCAAAGCCCACAGTTCTCCCCGGGGGGCTTTAAAAAGCCTGGGTGGAGGTGCGGGTGTTCGCAGAGAGACAGACAGCCCTGACTTGTCCTCGTTGTTAGGGAACGGCCGCTTGGATCACAGCCTGCTGGAGGCCGTGGAGGGACTAGGGAGCCTGAACCTTGGAGGAGAAGTGGGCCTTGCTCCATTGCTGCCTGAGAAGAGGAGATGGGGTGAGGGGGGCGATCTTGGCTCCCGCTCCCCTTCTCTAAGCGGGTTTTCCAGCCCTCATAGTGGCAGCAGTATCAGCATCCCTTTCTCGTCTTCCATAACCCCCGAACCCCATAGAGGACTCAGCGGGGCCCCATCGCCCTGTGCAGGTATACACATCAACTTCGAGTTCAGTTGGCCGCAAACATGCCGGATGCTGACATGTAAAACTAAAATGATCTGCTTGGTTATTTTTTCACCCACCAGGCATAAGCAATTAACTGTCAATAATTTGGGTGTGCTGAGCCTTAAACCAATATCTCTTCCTTCATCTGTCTTCGACTGTGTGTCATATTTGGGCTAAGGCAAGTCTTCAACCTTTAAACAGAATTTTTATCTGTGTTTTGCAGACTTGGGGAATAAGCAAGACACTGTGAAGTTTGTTCAGGACACGTCCAAGTTCTGGTACAAGCCCGACATTTCCAGAGACCAAGGTAAATATTGTTTTTGGACCGGAGAGCCACTTCTAAGCCGATACTGCACCCTTGTTTAAAAGTTTACTTCCACACAAACTCACTGTATGTGACTATTCTAACTTTAGCTTATCGTGTTTCCTCTCTCTGTTGACCCACCAAATAGCCATTGCAGTGCTAAAGGACAAAGAGCCGGGCTCGTTCATTGTCAGAGACAGTCACTCATTTCGTGGGGCATATGGGCTGGCTATGAAGGTGGCAACACCCCCACCAACTGTGCTACAACAGAGTAAGAAAGGTAGGTTGAAGTCAGAAGAAGAAGAAGTGCTCCGTTTAACGTGGATTCCACTTCAGCCGCACCTTTAACTCCATACAATGTGTATTGTGTCTCTGCAGTGGGAGACCTGTCCAATGAGCTGGTGAGACATTTTCTGATTGAGTGCACACAGAAGGGAGTTCGTCTTAAAGGATGCCCAAATGAGCCCTACTTTGGTGAGGATAATGTCAATGTATTCAGTGTTGATATACATATTCATCAATCAGATGGTTTGGATTAAATTCCTGTCAAATCATCAGTGATGCAAAAATCCTATTAAATAGTAAAGCCAAATGAGTGTTATACAAAGTAAGAAACTCACCAATCTGATGCTCAGATTAACAAGAACAATTATTGGAGTCAATTTGTCAGTGAAGTTGCAGAGTAAAAAGTGGACCCTGACGTTAAACGGTAACACTGCACGTTAAATTAGTCTGATAAGAAGTTTGCATCTTTAGATGCATATTGTATGTCCAGCCAGAGGCGTTGCAGCAGGGCAGGCGAGCTAGGGGCCCCAAGCTAGAAGGGGGCCCCCAGAGACGACCGTTAACATTGGTCCACTGCAATGACAACCTGAAACCTCCTTAAATGTCTTGCCATGTAGAAGACACTGCAATGACACGTCGGGAAACCCCTCATAGGGGTGGCCCATGCTACTTGCGCGCTGTCAAAAGCACAGCCCCTTAGTGTCTAGATACACCCCTGTCCACCACTAAGGAGCCAGCGAGGTGTGTCCTCTGCCGCTCTCTAGTGGTTAGAATTGTGAGGTGCATCTCGCGCCATTGCTCTTTACCTTATTGTGAACAGTCAGTCGATTGTAGGTCTGTTGTGAAATGTTATTTTTTTTATTTAATTTTTCTTGACAGGAAGTCTCACTGCTCTCGTGTGTCAGCACTCCATCACCCCTTTGGCTCTGCCCTGTAAACTTATTCTGCCAGACAAAGGTAAATATGGACATGTCTTCCCATGATTCTATATTTTGTTATGATTACATTTTATTTGAAAGGATTGTAGTTTTGGGGGTCCTTGATATAGTTGTGTTAGGTTAGGGTAAGGTCATTTAAGTTGTAAGGGTGAGGGCCTAGGGTTTAATGTCTGCTGTTGGAAAATATATCAATTGTGTTGTTGGTTGTGTGTCTGGCAAAACAAAATATTTGCATACAACAGGACTGTGATCAACAGTGTGGCCACATAACTAATCTATGTGTGTATCTTTCAGACCCAGTGGAGGAGCTGAATGACTCATCTGCACAAACAGCAACAAACTCAGCAGCTGACCTCCTCAAACAGGGAGCAGGTACAACAGGCACCCCCTATGTACACGGATCTGTGTGTTTTATCGTGTGTGCATGCGCACAGCATGTTGATTTGTTTTCAACATACCCAGCATCTTGCTGAAACTCCTGTGATGTTTTGTATCCACTACAAAAAACACAATCAAAAGCTTGTTGTCTTGTTGTAGAGTGGTCTTTTTGCGAAATAGACGATGACTTCAGCTCCTTTCATTTGTTTGTCATGCGTTGCCGTGTTGTCGTTTAGCATGCAACGTGTGGTACCTGGGCTCTGTGGAGCTGGAGTCGTTAACGGGACACCAGGCAGTGCAGAAGGCGACCACAGTGACACTCTCCATGGACCCACCTCCGGCCTCAACAGTCGTCCATTTCAAAGTATCGGCTCAGGGCATAACACTCACTGACAACCAGAGGAAGTGAGTGATCTCGCATACACACACGCACACGCACACACAAACACACAGACTGTGTCTCATTGCTCTGCTCCTGTCCAACTAGGTTGTTCTTCAGGAGACACTACGCTGTCAACACTGTTATATTCTGCTCTCTGGATCCTCAGGGCAGGAAGTGAGTACTGTCTGACTTTATCTATACTGCACAATGGGCGTATACTGTGATAGGAAGAAACAGAGAGAGAACAGCCAACTTTTATCTCTGGTTTGATAGAGGCAAAATTACTCCTCCACATCAGAACACACATAGTAATAGATACAATCCTGCTGATTAGCCAATGGCCACTCCTACAAATATATAGATTTATAATCAACCGAAGCTTTGAAGGCTGTAAAATAAAGATTCAACCATAGTATCCATACATCTGAGGTGAACTCTGATTTCTCTATCATTCTCTTTCGTTCTGCCACAATAAACCAGGGCTCAGATTCACAGAATGGATTATAGCCTGTATTTTATAAAATATATTATTATTATTTCTTAAACTTTTAATAGAGGCTGCGATTATATTGTTGTATACATTTCTAAGATATGCCATATATTAATCTGTATATGTAATAGCTATAAATATGCAAATAACTTCAGAATATCATATTGACTACACAGATGGACAAGAGGCAGCAGTTCCACGGCAAAGTAAGTTTTTCATTATCTTTTACTTTGTTTTTCTCTACCATTTCTATTCTTCCTCACCTCTGGGTATGAAAAAAACGTTGTTGATTATGTTTGTTTCCATCTTCATTTACAAGCAGACAATCTGCAGTCTAAGGTCTAGAGTCAGCTTTTTGATGATCAGGCATAAAGGTGCAGTAACGTTTACTTTTACCTGTCTGTGTCTATCTGTCCGTTTGTCAGGATTTTCGGATTTGTAGCCAGGAAATCTCAGAGCGAGACCGAAAACATGTGCCACCTGTTTGCAGAGCATGACCCCGAGCAGCCGGCGAGCGCTATCGTCAACTTTGTCTCAAAGGTTATGATTGGGTCACATAAAAAGTAATGATTGAGAGACTAAAACTACAGACTGAGGCTCTGCTACCCATCCGGACATCACAGAAATATAAGTGTTATGACCCAAAGCAATAAAAGGAACACTCAATTTTTCTGAACAATAGCCAAAAAAAAAGAAAATGAAGCCACACACCTGTAGAAAATACAGGATTTTGTACGTACTGAACTGCTAGGGGGAGCCAAAACTGCCATATATATATAATTATAGTACATTTATAAATGTGTATAAAATCAGACACTTTTCACAACAGGATCTTTTATATACTTTGTCCTTTATCTTCAAACTTTCCTTAAATGTACCACACCACACTGAGTCTGTGTATTACTGGAAGTCACCATAACAAAGGAACTAAAAAAGTAATTTCCCTCTGAGTGAACTGTAAGAATATCAAATATTCTGCACATGAACATATGCTTAGAGTATAGCGATGGTTGTCAAAGTGTCTACCCATTGTAAAAAGTGTGTAAATCGGGATTTCAACTTTTATTTTGTGCAAACCACAGGTGTGTTCCCATGCTGTCACTTGACAAAGCCAACACCGTGGTTGCCTTGTACTCAAGAGTGATTCTTTTTAATGTGTTGTGTTTGTAAATTGCTTAAAGTATTTATCCCTTTTTACAGATGTGTAAAAGGCTTTCTTTATCCTATAAACCTGTGATATATTTTTGTTGATAACACCTACTGTAAAGTAGACAATGTACCTCAGAATTTGTACAAGTATATCCCATTTTACTGTGGAGGGAGTATGATTTGGTATTTTACATAACAGTAATCAAACCATGTAATGTGCCCACTTATTGTCAGACTAATATAGTTGTAATTTTGTACTTCTACCAGTGACTTCAATATAGATTTATGTACAGTCTTGGTTCCATGAAAAGAGTAAACCCTTATTTTCCCTTTATATAATATAAGAGCTCAAACAGAGTCCTGTGTTAAATGTACACATTTAATTTCGACAGATTTGCAAATGACAGTTTAGTTTAGATTAGTTCAGTTCAATAAAGTACACAGTAAAGCACAACATTCAGGGTGTAAAAGGATCTAACCAGCAGAGCAGGCAGTTCAGCATTATGAGATGGAAATGCACATTCCGTTGTTCCTGGTGCTCACACCAGTTTCCTTTGTAGAAAGTGGTCCTATTGAATACAGCCATAAATGTTTTTCTTTATCTTTACTTGAGGACGGTGGAGTCAGCCAAAAACACAGTACTGAAGTACTACCTAATAAAGTAGTTATTTGAAGAAATAAAATCGTTCTCCAGCAAACAAATAAGAACAAAATAAGGTTTGCTCTTGATTGGTATGAAAGCACTGGAGAAATGAACTTGCAGCACATATCAATGTGGGTAAGTTAAGTATGTTTTGTACACATTTACTGAGGGGGAATTACTAATGAGATGATGGTTACGATGCTTCAATGCGGCAGTAGTTTTTAGGAGAGTTCATTCCAAGGGCCACAATCTGTCTAGTTCTGCCAATAGATGGCAGTAATCAGCCACCAACTGTCTAACTTTCCACAGCAAATGGAGAGTGTGAATCAGTTGTGCACACACTTCAGCATATCTAACATATGTGCAGCTACAAGATGGTTTAAAAAAAAATTCAATATTCGCAAGAGGAGCCACCCCCTTTTAATAAATATTGCACAGTCACAGTGTGTCCAAGTCTGCATGAGTGTGGTCGACAAAGAAAAAGAAAGAAAGAGAGCATCCATGACATCCGGTGTTCTGGCCTCAGTGGCCAGATGATCAGATACCAGCTCTGAATGAGGCTTTATTCAGGTTCCTTGTCTCTGTGGAGAGAGCCAAGGAACTGGACGTGGGACAGAGACATGGGAGACACATCACCCATCACTGTCATGCAGTTCTGCCCGGCCTGGAGAAAGAGGGGCAGCATGGAGAGTGGGGGGGGGGGCTTCGTCGTGATGCCTAGCCGGTGGTGGGTGACCTCACCATTACGGGAAACTTTCCCACAGCCTGCACACAAAGAAGGCCGACAAAAGGTAGAAAGGATGAGAGAGAAAAGAAATTGAACACAGTGTGTAAAAGAAGAGGAGGCAAGTGGTGGAGAAGTTAGTCGGTGAGAAAGAGGCTGTTTCGGAGGGGGAGTTGTCCTCCCTTTTCACTCATTCACTGATCTTCAGGCTCGATAGTGGCTCCGCTTTTGCTCAGCGGGTCCTGAGAGAGACTCGGCTCACAGCAAGGAGCCTCCTTCCGGCTCCCGTTCCTTCTCTTTGCCGAGTCACCTGCCGCCATTTTGTCCCCCTGCTGGGCTCCTGCCCCACTGCCACGCTTCCGGCTGCACTTCCTGTCAGACGGCCCTGGCCAGCACCTGGCGGGCCAGCGGTTTGCACAGCCGCCCGCCACCGCTGCTGGACGACATCGCATTCCTGGCATTGCTTGCCCCGAATGGTGTTTGGAAATCCAAAGGCTGGCTTCCGTTCGGGAATGCCTTCCTCACAGAGTCCCTCTCAGCCTCTGATCCCTGGCCTCCCCTCGCTTTATTTGAGTTGGCTATATAAAGCCTATGCTAAGTGCACTGCTGCTTCTGCCGCTGCTGCTTTGGCTGCACAGGGGAGCAAACACACACTCCATCTCACACACTAAAACCACAGCAACCCACAAATAAACCCTCTCCTATTTTTAATTTGGTGGGCAAAAGAAACACAGCCTGCAGGGCTGACTGACCAGACAACCTCACTGATTTTCTCTTTAATTTGCCAGTTGACGCTTTGTTATTGCACCAAATCTGGTGAGTTTGTACTTAGCACAGGG